>CAKNYM010048219.1:26510-52995 GCA_932195095.1 Andricus curvator
CCCTCCGTTTGTTTGCCCCCACTTCCCCTCTTCTTATTTATCTACGCTTGCCCTACTTCCTCTCCTCTCGTTTCCCCTCACTTTCCCTACTTAAACTCTCATAATTTCCACCCATTTCCCTTCCTTGAAAAAAAATATGACGGACAGACGGATACCCAAACAAAACTTTAAATGTTTCTGCCCAGGGCTTCGAAACCCTAATACTATTTCCTGTACATTCCCTTACTTCCCCTCCCCTCACTTCAACCTTCACTCCCCTTTCCCAACTTCCTCCTCTACTTCCCCTCTCCTTACTTTCCCAGCTAACACTTCCTTTCCCCTACCTTCGCTCCTCAGCCCTCACTTCCCCTCCCAGACACACCCTTGTTTCTAATAATTTCCTCTACTTCCCCTCACTTACACTCACTTCTCCTAGCCCCCTTCCTAATTTTTCCTACTTCCCCTTCTCTAACTTCCCCCGTTCTAATTTTTGTATCACTTTTGTACTCCCTCTCACCCCTTGACTTCATCTACCCTCATTTTCACCCATGTCCCCTACTTTCCCTCCCCTTATTTTCCATAATTTTCCCTACTCCTCTCTCTAATTTTCCATAAATTGCACTTCTTTCCCTCTCATCATTTCCCCTCACTTTTCCTCCTTGGAAAAAAGTACGACGGAGGGACGGACACCCGACGGAAACTATAATTGTTTCTGCCCGGGGCTACGAAACTCTAAAACTACTCCCCCTACATTCCTTAACTTACCCTACCGTCATTTCACCCTTCGCCCCCCTTTCCTAACTCCTTCCTCCTTCACTTTTATCTTTCCTCACTGCCCTTCCCCTACTTCCCTTTTCCAGCCCTCACTTCCCCTCCCCTTCTCACTCTCATTTTTTAAATTTCTTCTACTTTCCCTCACACTAACTTCTCACAGTTCCACTCCCTAATTCCCCCTCACTTCCCATACTCCCTCTCCCTCAACTTCCCTGATCCTAATTTTTTTCACTTCCCCTACTTCCTAACGCCTAGAATTTCCCATCGCTCATTTTTATCCATTCACCCCACTTCCCCTCTCCTTATTTTGCATCATTTCGCCTATTCTCCCTCATTTCCCATCAATTCCCCTACTTTTCCTCCTCTATTTTCACATCACTTCTCCTAATTACCCTCCCCTCTTTTCCCCTCAATTTCCCCACTTCCCCTAATTTCCCCTCCTTGGAAAAAAGTACGACGGATGGAAGGACACCTGACCGAAACTATAAATGTTTCTGCCCAGGGCTACGAAACCCTAAAACTACTTCCTCTACATTCTCCTACTTCTCCTCCCCTCACTATACTCTTCGCCCCTCTTTTCCACCTTCTTCCTCCTGTACTTCCTCCTCTCTTCACTTCCGTAGCTAATACTCACCTTCCTCTACTTTTCTTCCCCAGCCCTCACTTCGCTTTCTCTACTCGCCCTCATTTCTAATCATTTCCCCTACTTCTCCTTACTTACACTTACTTCTTCTACTTCCCCTCTCTCCATTACCCATCACTTCCCATACTTCTCTCCTAACTTCCCCTACCCTCATTTTTTCGAACTTCCTCCACTTCTTCTCACCCCTCGACTACCCCTTCCCTAATTTCCACCAATTTTCCCTACTTCCTCTTTCTTTATCTTCCATAATTTCCCCTACTTTCTTCTTCCATAATTTCTCATTCACCTAGCTTTCCCTCCTCTCATTTTCCTCACGTTCCCTACTTTCCCTCCCCTCACTATCTCTACTTTCCCTTGCTTCAATTCCCCTCACTTCCCCTTTTTTCCTCCACTCATTTCCCGCACTTCCCCTCCCTTTATCTTCCCTTGCCCTCCCTACTCTCTCCTTTATTTCCCCTTACTTCCCTTACTTCCCTTACTTTCCCTCCCCTCATTTCCAATCACAGACATCTTAGCATCCATATGGATATAAAGCTCAATATAAGGCAATTTGTAGAAATTAGAAAAACTTTCTGATTGGGAAATTCCAGGCAAATTCCATCAAAAAGGCAAATACATTTTTAAAAAATACCTTGTAATTGCTCATTTTTCTCTGTTTTTATAGCTTCTGTTTTGTGAAATTTTTCGCAAAGAGATTACGTATGGAATTTCCATGTAGAATTCCATATTTGGAATTCCATTCAAAAATTTCCTATGAAATTCCATATACATTTCCACCTGGAAATTATTCCATCAAAATTCCATACAGAATTCCAGGGAAATTCTCTATAGAATTTGAATACAGTATTACTCATTTGAATTTCATTTTTAAATTTTCTTCGAATACTGAATTAAATAATCGTGGAACAATTTCCAGGTGGAAATGCATATGTGGAATTTCATAGGGAATTTTTTAATATATGGGATTCCATAAGGATTTTTCTATACGCAATTTTCTTGTAGAAATTCCTTATCGAACTCCTTAACGTAATTTCTCTAGGAATTTCCTGATAGGATAGAAATTCCATATTGAATTTCAACAAAAATAATTCTATTTTAAAATTTTTGTATTTCACAAAGAATTCCTAACAATTCCAGGGATTGCTGATGGAGCACCAACAAACTTGATTAAAAATAAAATATATTTTTGGAAAATAATTAAAAATTGTCTGGAATTTCTTCCCTATTCTTCTGGAAAAATGATAGAAATTCTTTTAAACTTTCAAAGAAATTAAAAAGAACAAAATTACCAAAAATTAATATTCAGACAATATTTTTATTAGGATTTTGTGATCACCATATCATTTATATCGGGCTCATTGGTTGTTCTCTGTATTCCATTTCTTCCCCAAAGAATGTTCCTAAAATGGAAAATTTACCTAAATTTTTCTCTTGATTAGTCTTCTTTTTGTCCGAAATTTCCAATCAATCAGTTTCTTTTTTAAACTGAAATGTTTTTCTTTTTCAAATTGACAATTATTTCAATTTCATTGATAAATAAAATACTGCAATTGAATTATCCATCAAATTGTATCAATTATATAATTATTTTAATAATTTTCAAAACCTGAAGCCTTCTTTAAAAACTTATATTCCCAAACATATTTTTCTTGAGCCCCTTTAAACTCTTACAATATCACACTGCTGAAATATCTTAAGAGACTTCTGGTTCGTTAAAAATTCCAAGTTTGTCACAAATTACAACAAAATTTCATTAATCGGTAAAAAAAATTGCAGTAAAAAAAAAACAAAGTTCAAAGCAACGAATCCTAATTTTTGTAAAAAAAATTACAAGGTCATTGTTTGATAAAAAAAAGTTAAATTGAAACAGCACGTTTCGCACGGTTTATAATCCACGTAAGAGCCCGGTAGGTCAATTGAAACGAACCGGAAGTCGCTTAACAAGTCCAGCACGTATTTTACAAAGCGGCCGCACCTGTTTGTGTAAAAAAGTTCTTTGTGAAAATGTTACCTAGGTCGAGCCTGGGACAATAACAGAGTCGCTTTTGTCACCAATCGAGGAAATTACTCAAGCAGCAACAACGATACAAAATAATTATCGTCGATACAATGCCAGAAAACGTTTGAGACGAGAAGATGCAATTCAAAGAACAACCCTTTCTTTGGAAAACGCCTTTGCTGCAAATGGACTGCAACACACTGGAGAATTTCACGATTGTGTACCATTGCCAGTCTTCGAATTAAAAAAAAAGGATTTCGGGAAGAAAAAATCTCCTGGAAATTCCTCCTCGGAAGGAAGGGATGAAGAGGTAGGGAAATATGCAAAGAAAGTAGGAAACAAAAGTGGAGGGAGGGGTGAAAATAGTGGAAAGGATAAAAATGGTGGAAGGGATGAAAGTATAGGAAGTGGTGAAAAGGATAAAAGTGATGGAACGGAAGGAAAGGTTAAAAAAGAAGGGATGGAGGAAAACAAAGAAAGGAATGAAGATACAATAAGGAATAAAAGTGATGGGAAGGATAATGGAAGGGATGAACCCCAAAGAGATGATAAGAGTGGAGGAGATAAAAACGAACTGAAAGAACTGAATAAAACCAAAGGAGTCAGAAATCACTTAGGATCCCAAAAACCTTGCAGTCATCCTGGCATGAATTACCCCCAAGATGAAATTCACTTTCCCTCTGACCTTCCAAATGGTTATAATCAATCAGAGCTGGGCAATATTTTCCTGAAACAACCCCCTTTCCATTTAGGCCTAAATCCTAAAGTCGGGCCCATAGTTGACTTTCTCCTCCTCTCTAAGGAAGACCCAATGCTCCAGAATAATTATCTCCATTTTATAACGAGTGTAGAGGATGAAACGAATCCTCTAGATATCCCGGAAGTAGAATCTGAGAAGAAATTGGGAGTGGAGAATCCCAGTGATTCAGGAGAAAGTATAAGTATTCGGGAACCTTTGGCTTTACCTGGAACTCCAAAAGGAATTGTGATAGAGGAAGTTACAAGTTTAGACGAGACTGTAAGGAGTATTTCGGGATCTATTTCTCTGGAGGATGGAGTTTTAAGATCAGAGGTTTCAAAAGAGGAGGAGAATATTGTAGATGGGAGTGAAGAGAAAAGAGGAGTGGAGGATGAGCATCATTTTTTTGAATCTCTTGAGGAGGAGAGGGAAGGAAAAGGAGGAGAAAGTAAGGTGGAGGAAGTGAATGAAATAGAGGAAGGAGGAAGTAAAGAAGGCAATGATATTGGAAATATAAGTACTAGAGATGATGAAAGAGATGAGAAAGAAAATGAAAGAGAGTCTCCAGGTTCTCTAGATGATAGAGAATTTCTCGAAAGCTCACCAATTTCTCTAGATGATCCAACCTCTCCAGAAACTACTAGGACATCATCTGCGATTAGGAAAAAAATAGACGACGTTGCAAGGAAAGAGGAAATTCATATAAATGAAGAGATTCGAGAACCACCTTTGGTGAACCTCAAAGAAGAATTTAGGGAGGATTGTCCTCTTTTAATGAGGCAAATTATATCCTCAGATGAGGAGAATGGAGGTCCTTCCTCTAATGGTAAGGGAATTTCATCTATGGAGGAGGAAATTAAAAGTTCGTCCTTGAGTGGCAAGGAAAATTCTTCATTGAATGGGGAGGGAGATGCCTTGAGGAAGGAGACTAATTCTTCTTTAAAGGAGGAGAAAATATCTTTAAGAGAGGAGAGTCATTCTTCATTAAAGGAGGAGGAAATATTTTCTTTAAAGGAGGAAAAAAATTCTTCCTCGAAGGAAGAGGGACTTGCTTCCATAACCAATAATAAACCTTCCTCTTCTAGAGATCAATCCTTTAAGGACGATTTTCCCAACTTTGAAGATTCTTCTCTCGTTCCGGATGCTTCCTTAAGTACCCTGTCTTTTTCTATGAATATTGAAGACGTTTTGGGACTAGGATCAGAGGAAGAAAGTTGTAAGGAGTTCAGGAAAGCAAATTTCCAAATTAATCATATTCCTGGAAGTTTTGGGTCTTCTCAGGACTCTCAAAATTCGGAGAAGAGTATTGAAAGGATTCAATCTCCAGTCACGATGATGCAAATCGTGCCAAACAGCCTGGAGGATGATAAGGCTTTTGGATCTTTGAATGGAGTGCAGGATTGTAAGGAAGAAAATAGAGAAGATAGTAAAGGAAATGAAGATAAGGAAGATAAGCAGACTGGGAATATTAAGGAAAGGAAAAAGGAGATAAAAGAAAGGGCAAGTCCAAAAGAGAATGATTCTGATTCCTTTTCTGAAAAGTCTTCAAAAGAGAGGAGGAAAGTGTTAGGAAACTAAAAATTAGAAAATTTTAGCAGATATCTAAAGACATTTTTGCTAATATTATTTTTCAGATAGCGATAGAAATTATTGTATAAAATATAATAAATATAAGAGAGAATAGATTTTTTAATAAAAAAAATTGTTTTTAATCTATTCACGTAATTTTATTTGTAATTAATCCTATTACAGAGTGGCCGTAGTTAAGGGAAAACAAGGAACTGAGGGAAATTTTAATTTGAAATTATTTTATTTTATTTGTGATTAATTTATTAAAGATTCTATGAATTTGTAAAATGAAGTTTTACGGCCACCCTGATATATTCTTGTCAGTAATTTATTTAGCTTGTATTTCTATTTCTATTTTTTTGCAGCTGCTTTCATCTGAAGATAATATTTTTTGTTAAAAATTTTATTATTTGGTTGCAAATGCAACAATTTTGTTAAAAAGACATCCTTTTGAGTTGAAAATTGAACTGTTTTGTGTAAAATTCATCATTTTGGCTTGAAAATTAAACTTTTTTGGTATAAAATTAACTTTTGATAGAAAATTCTTATTTTTGTTTTGAAAATTCAACTGAAATCTTTTTTGGTTAAAAATGCATCTATTTTTTTAAAAAAGTATTTTCAGTTTAAAAATTCATCTTTTCAGTGTAAATTTTATATTTTTTTGGATAAAAGTGCAACTGTTTGGTTGAAAATTAATCTTCTTTGATTGAAGATTCAGCTATTTTTTTTAAATTCTTCTTTTTGGTTGAATTCAACTGTTTTTGATTTAAAATTAAAACTTGTTTAGAAAATATTTACTATTACATTATTTGTTGAAAATTCATATTTTTTGGATGAAAATGGAACTAAATAGTTTAAGATTAAACGACTTGTTAAAAAATAATTTTTCGTTGAAGATTCATCATTTCAGTCAAAAATATATTAAGTATATTTTGTCGGAGATTTGTTATATATTTTTTTTTAATTAATTTTTTAAACTGAAAATGTAAGTTTTTAATTTTTGGTTGAAAGTTGATTTTTTTTAGTAGAAAATTCATTTTTGTTTTTGGTAGAAAACTAATCATCTTGGTTTGAAGTTTCTTCGTTTTTAGTTAAAATGCAACGGTTTCTTTGAAAATTAACTTTTTGTATAGAAAATTCAACTGGTTTGCAGAAAATTCGTCTTTTGGCTTCAATGTTTTTTTCCCTTGACTGAAAAATTTTGGATTAAAAGTTAATTTTTTTTGGTTGGAAAATTCACCATTTTAGTTAAAAATTCATATCTTTGGTTGAAAAATGGACTATTTCGTTTAAATACATCTGTTTTTTTTAAATTAAAATCTCGACTATTTGATTGAAAATTCAACTATTTGGTTAAAAGTTCAACTATTTTGTTTAAAATTGGTCTACTTTCTTTAAAGTTTAACTTTTTGGTTGCAAATTCAACTGTTTGGTGTAAAATTAATTATTTTCTTAAATTCAACTATTCGGTTGAAAATTCTTCTTTCTTGATTGAAAATTAACTTTTTGGTTTTAAAATGCATTTATTTGGTTAAAAATTCAAACTATTTTGTTCAAGATTTAATTATTTTTTTGAAACTTCAATTCTAGATGAAAAATCTTTTTTTTTTTTTTTGTTGAAAATTAATTTTTTTAACTGAAAATTTAAATATTTTAGTTGTATATTCATTTATCATTTTAGTTGAATATTCATCTCTTAGGTTAAAAGCTTTACTATTTTGTTGAAAATTGATCTTTTTTAATTGAAAATTCAACTACTTGGGTAAAAGTCGAAATTCGGTGTTAAAAATTAATTTTTGATTGAAGATTAATCCCTTTGGTTGAAAATTTAACTATTTCCAAGAAAAATTTATTATTTTTATTTGAAATTAATTTTTTAAAGTAAAAATGTAAGTTTGACATTTTCGGTTGAAAGTATTTTTTTTATTCGAAAATTCGTTATTTTTGTTGTTGTTGAAAACTAATCTTCTTAGTTTGAAGTTTCTTCTTTTTTGGTTAAAAATGCAACCGTTTGTTTCAAAATCACGTTTTTGTTGAAAATTTATATTTTCGGGTTGAAAATTCAACTGTTTGATGTAAAGTTTTTTTTTTTTAATTGAACTATTTGGATGAAACCTCTTGTTTTGATTGAAAATTAACTTTTTGATTTCAAAGTGCATCTATTTGGTTAAAAATTCAAAGTGTCTTGTTTAAAATTTAATTTTTATCTTGAAAATATAACTATTTTGTTAAACAAAAAATTTGGTTCAAATATCAACTGATAAATTTTTTGTTTATAATCCATCTGTTTTTTGAAAATTCAACTTTTTTCTAAAAAATGCGTCTTTTCGTCTTTGAAGTTCAAGTATCTGGCTGGAAATGCAACTGTTTGGGTGAATATTAATTTTTGTGTGAAAAACTGAAATATTTGGTTGAAAATGTTTTTTGGTTTCTGGTTGAAGTTTAATCGTTTTTTTTTTTTTTAAAATTCGACTATTTCATTAAGGATTTGCCTCCGTGGATAGAAAATTCCAGTATTTGATTCAATTCAACTATTTTGTTGAAAATTGAAGTATTTTATTGAAAAGTCATCTTTTTTGTTCAAAAATTCAACTGTTTTGTTGAAAATTCGTCATTTTAGTTGAAAATTCATCTTTGTAGGTAGAAAATTGAAATATTTGGTTAAAAATTCAACTATTTTTTTTTGAAATAATTTTCTGTTAATTCTTTTTTGTCTCTTGGTCTAATATCAATATTTTTAATTTTAATTTTATTCCTAAGTTGTGAAATAATGAGTCTCTAGCTCCGCTGGGATCCGAACCCAGGTCTTTCAGATTGCCAGTCTTTTTTGAAAGTATAATTAATTTATTGAAATTCAAGTATTATGTTAAAAAGTATTTTGTTCGAAAATTCAACTGTTTTGTTAAAAATTCGTCTATTTGGGCATGAAATTGGTCCTTTGGAATTAAAGATTCATCTTATTGTTGATAATTCAATTTCTTTTATAAAATATTCTATAGTAAAAATGTTACTAGATGAAAATGCTGGTCTCTGAATATCAATAATTTGGGAAAATTTGGCCACCCTGTATTAGTGCTATATTTGTGATATTTTTCTTTTTATAAATGAATTTTGTGCTGAGTTGTAAATTAAAAAAATTAACGAGAAGAAATTATTTTGGGCATGTCGCAGGAAGACTTCTTGACGTAATATCGAGCAGGTTAATGAGTGAAGCTTGCCAAAAATTGAAGTTCGTCGGTGAAAGATTAGATTCTCTAAACTGGGACAGAGTTCTTTAGGCGAAATAGTCTCTAGAGATTTTCGTATTTTCGGGCAAGGGGATCATATTTTGATTTTTGAGTGACATTGTTGGATCTTTTGCAATTTCTCTTCTGCATCTGCTGTCAGTGATTTGTTGTTGTCAACGATGAATTATTGATTTGGATTAAAAATAAGAATTTCAGAGATCACCGAATTTAATATAAATTAATTAGAAGCCCTAATTAAACATTTCTAGTCAGAAAATCAATTTTTTAATTGAATAATGAAATAATTGTTTATTTTTTATTTAATTTTTTTTTAAGGAGAATCCACTAAATTTATTAGTCATTTTAAACACGTTGCGTGGTACGTGAATAAACGCAACTCAGTTATAATTTTGAGACACAAAGAAATCGTGTAGATCAGTTAGACAGCTAGAGGTCGACATTCTGCGGGCACAGGGACGAAATTTTTGCGCGGGTGGGACACGTAATGAACGGCAACATTCTTGCCAAGTTCACGCGTCATCTCATTGGAGTACCCGAGATCCTCTTAGTCTCTTACGTGATTTCCGGTTCCGTTAGATAACCGATAGTCATAAAATTATTATTTTTTCTTGTTTTTATCTTCTTCATTTTTCTCTATTTTTAATTTTATTATCATTATTCTTCGAAAAGTCAGTCTACGTATGTTTGTGTGATCTATGGCATGATGACTTTGTGAAGCTCTTCACATGGGGTGATTGCTAGATAGATTGATCAGCGACCTGTGCCGGAGCAGTGTTACGGAAATTTATAAGCGAGCGTTCAAATATTATGTAACATTAAAAACGGGGTGTGGGTTCTTATTTCGTTGCGGTCTGTTATGTGGGGGGGGGGGGGGTATTTTTTACTTGAGTACGTAACATTTTTAATCCAATTATTAAAAAGCGCATGGCGCCATTTTCGATTATTTCTCGAACCATCTCGAAATTACACGAAACAGTTTGAAACTATTGTTGTCGGGAAACCGGCGTTCGTGATTGGATGAAACTTTAATTTTTTTTTGCCATTTAAAAAAAGAGTCTGCAAGCTTCAGGTTCATGAGAAATGTAAAGTTATCTAAATAATATATATTCAATAATAATAATAATAAATGTATTTTTGAAGATTTAAAAAATGAAGAAGCTTTTTAGAATTTTAAAAGGTTTCAAGATAATAAAAAATTTTCTTAAAATTCCTGGAAAAATGTAAACTGATTTTTCATTTTGAAAATAAATTTTAAGAGAAAATTGACCAAGATTTCAAAAGATTTTTAATTATTTTATAAAATATCAAAAAAGAATCGGAAAGATTTTCAAGCAAAATCTTTCAATTAGCAAGATCTTAAAGATTTATAAAAAATGCGAGTAAGTTGAAGACATTTCGAAATTTTGAAAAGGTTCAAAATTAATTCAAAAGTTGAAAATATTTCAAAAGTTTTTAAGTAATGTACACTTTTTACTGTTTGGGAAAAAAATTTGAAGCTTCTTAAGAATTTTGAAAGGATTCACTATAATAAAAATTTTTCTTACAATACATGGGAAAATTTTAAATTAAATTTTAAGGCAATTTTTGTAATTTTTCAGAATTTTGAAAACATTTTTGGGAACATTAAAATAATTTTAAAAGAGATTTAGAAGGTTTAAAATTTTTGGAAATAGTTTTAAAAATAATTTGAAATTTGAAAATATTTCAAAAAATTTCAAACAAAATGTAAATCTTTGAAGTTTTCGAAAAAAATTTCGAAGCTTTTTAAGAAGTTTAAAATGCTTCAAGAAAATAAAAAAACTTTCTTAAAATTCCTGGGGAAATTTAAACTGATTTTTTATTTTGAAAATAAATTGACAAATATTTCAAAAGATTTTAAATTACTTTCTAAAATTTCGAAAAAGAATGGGACAGATTTTCAAGCAAAGTAGTAGGGGTTATAAGGCAGAATGTGACATCACACATGGAAAATATAAATGTGAATAACAATTTTAACATGGAAGTAAGAATTCAAACTTTTTCCCCTATTCCCCTTTGTATACATTTTTTTAAAGAATTCCTCTTTTTCTTATTATTATATATTATATGGAATTTGTTTTTAAAAATTTGTTATTAAATTTTTAAATTTTAAAAAAATTAGCAAGATTCCAAAATTTTATGCAAAATTTGAAAATAATTTTTTTTTAAAGTTTCACGGTGATGAAAAATATTTTTCATAATTCATGGGATAATTTAAACTGTCTTTTTATTTTGAAAAATTATTTAAGAGATAAAATTTACAAAAAAATTTAACATTTCAAAATATTTCCGAAATTAGCAAAACAGAATCTGGAAGATTTGAAGGCAAGTTCTTTAAATTTCAGAATTTCAGGAAATATTTTGGAAGAATTTTAAAAGATATTTAGAAGATTTAAGAGTTTTTAAAATGGCTGAAAAATGATTTTAAGTTTCAGAACATTTCCCAAAAAATTTTTACAAAATGTAAATTTTTGAATATTTCGAACAAAAATTTGAAGCTTTTTGAGAAGTTTGAGAGGTTTCAAGAAAATAAACAAATTCTTGAGATTCTTGGGAAAATTTTTCATTACTTTTTATTTTGAAAAATTAATTTTTAAAGAAAATTTGAAAAAGTTTCAAAATATCGCAAAATATTATTATAATTCCAATATATTTCTACAAATTAAAAAAATACCTGGAAGATTTGAGGGAAATTTTTTCAATTTTAAAAGATTTTTCAAAATTTTAGGAATAGTTCGAGTCAGTTTAAAAACCTCAAACCTCCTAAAAGTCCGAAATATCTTTCAAACTGACTCGAATTTTTCCTAAAATTTTTCAAAACCCTGAAAAATATACTTTTTCGGCATATCTGAAAGCTTCAATAAAAATTTTGAATTTTCTCAAGAATCTTAAGAAAATAATATATTCATTTAACTTTACAAACAAATGAACAAATAAACTTAAAAAATAAATTTTTATTTTGTATTCTAAATTATTTATCCCCTAAAATAATAATTTGTGTAACATTTTTTTTTTAATGACTGAAAAATCTTTTTTAATCAAAAGTTGAACTATTTGGTTGAAAATTCGACTTTTGGTTTGAAAATTAATTCACTATTGTTCACAAATTCACAAATTGATTCCACTATTTTAATGAAAATTTGTGTTTCTCAGTTAAAAATACAAATGATTGAAAATTAATGTTTTTTGGTTGAGGGTTCAACTACTTTATTAAAAATTAATTTAAAAACATAAAAATACATCATTTTAGTTAAAAATTCATCTTTTTTTTATTAACAATGTTACTATTTCATTGAAAATTCGTCTTTTTTTGGTAGAAAATTGATCTATTTCGTTCAAAATTCATGTTTGCGTGTTAAAAAATAGTCCTGTTTTGTAGAAAATTCGTCTCTTCTTGGATAAACGTAATCTTTTCTGGTTAAAAATGCAACGGGTAAAAATTAATTTTTTTTTTGGTTGAGGATTCAGCTTTTTTTTTTTTAATTCGTCTTTTTTTGGCATGAATTCAACTATATTTCTTATTTAAACTTAAAATCTTTTTTTTTAATATCATTTATGTTATTTAAATAATTTTAATAATAATTAATATTCAATAATTTAATAATAATAATAATCAATGAAACAAAGGTCTTCAACACATTGAAATACAAAATTTAATGTTTTGATTTTGAGAAATATAACATACAATCCAAATATCTATTTAATGCTAAACTTTTTTTAATTCTTTAGTTCCAAATATTTTAAACACATTATAATTTTCAACAGTTGAGCAAAAATTGTTTAATTTATTTCAAATTCTTGATTCAAGCTTTTGATTTAAAAAAATTTGTATTGTTGATCCACAAAGTTAAACACCTCTTTCGAGATTTCTAAAAAAATGCATGCGCGCGCGTAGCGTGCTTTTGCTACTTGTCCATTTATTAAAAAGCGCATGGCGCCATTTTCGATTAATTCTCGAACCATCTCGAAATTACTCGAAACAATTTGAAACTATTGTTGTCGAGAAACCCGTGTTCCTGATTGGATGAAGCTTTAATTTTTTTGCCATTTAAAAAAAAGAGTCTGCAAACTTCAGGTTTATGAGAAATGTAAGGTTATCTAAATAATATATTTTCAATAATAATAATCAATGTATTTTTGAAGACTTTAAAAATGAAGAAGCTTTTTCAGAATTTTAAAAGGTTTCAAGATAATAAAAAAATTTCTTGAAATTCCTGGGAAAAAACTGAATTTTTATTTTGAAAATAAATTTAAAGAGAAAATTGACAAAGATTTCAAAAGATTTAAAATTATTTTCTCAAATTTTGAAAAAGAATGGCAAAGATTTTTAAGCAAAATCTTTCGATTAGCAAGATTAACAAATTTTATAAAAAATTTTTTTAAATATTTCAAAAGGTTTCACGATAATAAAAAATATTTCTCATAATTCACGGGATAATTTAAAATGATTTTCGATTTAAAAAAATTAATTTTAAGATAATATTAAAAAAAAATTTTCAATTCGAAAAGATTTCTAAAATTGTCAAAATAGAATCTGGAAGATTTGACACCAAGTTTTTTAATTTGTCAGAATTTCAAGAAAAATTTTGGAAGAATTTAAAGAATTTTAAAAGATATCTAGCAGGTTTAAAAGTTTTGGAAATAGTTGAATAAGTAATTTGAAATTTGAAAATATTTAAAAAATTTGAAACAGAATGTAAATTTTTGAAGATTTTGAAAAATTTTTTGAAGCTTTCTAAGAAGTTTAAAAGGCTTCAAGAAAATAAAAAAACTTTCTTAAAATTCCTGGAAAAATTTAAACTGAATTTATATTTTGGAAATAAATTTTAAGAGAAAATTGACAAAGATTTCAAAATTTTTTAAATTATCTTCGAAAATTTCGAAAAATGTTTCATTAGCAAGATTCAAAAATTTTAAAAAATAAAAAAAATTTAAAAAGGTTTCACGATAATACAAAATATTTCTCATAATTCATGGGATAATTTAAACTGATTTTTTATTTTGAAAAATTAATTTTAAGATAATATTTAAACAAAACTTTAACATTTTAAAAGATTTCCTAAATTGTCAAAACAGAATCTCGAAGATTTGAAGGCAAGATTTTTAACTTTCCGAATTTCAAGAAAAATTTTGGAAGGATTTGAAAAGATATTTGGAATGTTTAAAACTCTTGAAAATGGTTAAAAAAATGATTTCAAGTTTGGAAGGATTTCCAATAATTTTAAACAAAATGTAAATTGAAGATTTAAAAAAAAAATTAGAATCTTTTTAAGAAGTTTGAGAGGTTTTAAGAAAATAAAAAAATTTCTTAAGATTCCTGGGAAAATTGTTAATTACTTTTTATTTTGACAAATTAATTTTAAAAGGAAATTTGAATAAGTTTCAAAATATTATTATAATTTCAAAATATTTCTACATATTTCGAAAATATCTGGAAGATTTAAGGACAATTGTTTTAATTTTGAATGATTTTTCAAAATTTTAGGAAGATTTTGAGTAAATTTAAAATATATTTATCTTCCAAACTTCTAGAAGTCCTAAATATCTTTCAAACTGACTCAAATTTTTCTTAAAATTTGTCAAAATCCTGAAAAATAAAAAACTATAATTTTTCGACATATCTGGAAGCTTCAAAAAAATTTTTGAATTTTCTCAAGAATCTTAGGAAAATTATATATTTATTTAACTTTAAAAACAAATGAAGAAATAAACTTGAAAAAGAAATATTTGGTACAGATTTTTATTTTGTATTTTAAATTATTTAGCCCCAAATAAATAATAATTTGGGTGGTTTTTTTTTCTTTCATGACTGAAAAATCTTTTTTAAGATTCACTTTTTTTTCACTAAAAAATTTTGTGAAAAATTTGTCATTTTTCATGAATTAAACTATTTTTTATTCAAAACTAAAATCTTTTTTGGTTAAATGTCCAATTATTAAAAAGAGCATGGCACTATTTTCGATTATTTCTCGAACCATCTCGAAATTACTCGAAACAATTTAAAACTATTGTTGTCGGGAAACTCGTTTTTGTGATTGGATGAAGCTTTTTTCAAGAGAATGAAAAAAATATTCTTAAGATTCATGGGAAAGTTTCAAATGAAATAAAAATTAAAATGAATTTTTATTTTGAAAAATTAATTTAAAAAGAATATTTAAAAAGATTTCAAAACATTTCCTAAGATTTCCCCAAATTTCGAAAAAGAGTAGAAGATTTTAAAGCAAAATCTTTCAATTTGGTAAGATTAAAAAATGAAAAAAAAAAAAGTAAATTCAAGAAATATTTAGAAGATTTGAAGAGATTGAACAACATTTTAAACTGTAAAAGATTTTGAAAAATGCAGATTTTTTTTAAAGATTTCAAACCAAAACTTTAGAAGCTTTAAAAGAATTCTGAAAGGTTCAAGTTTATAACAAAATTTTCTTAAAATTCCTAGGAAAATTTGAAAGATTTTAAGGTAATTTTTTTACATTTTGAATCAATGTTCATAATTTCCAGAAAAATTCGAGTCAGCTAAAAATAGTTTCAGGAACTTAAGAGTTTTTGAATAGATTTAAAATATTTTAAAACTTGGAAGCATTTCTGAAAAATCAAATATTGTTTATTCCTTCAAAACTTCTAAAAGCCCTAAATATCTTTTAAAAGGTCTTGAATTTTTTCTAATATTTTCTAAAATCCTGTAAGATATTTTTTTTCTAATTCTCTAGATTCTTTTTTGACACATCTGAAATATTCAAAAATCTTTTCTAATATCCTCAAGAATATTATAAAATTTATATTTATATAAGTTTAAAAACAAACTGTTAATACTTCTTTTCTTGTGAGTAATTTCAATACTTGTGTGACTAAAAAAATATTTAAAAATAATATAGCGTTACTTCAAATTATTGTTTTATTTATTTCTATACAGCGCTTCATCTTAAAAAACCTTTTTTTTATTTAGAAAACGTCTATTATGTTTTTAAACATAATACAAAAAATATTACGTAACTGCGGTTTTTTTAAACTGAAAATGTAACTATTCCCGTTAAAGATTTATCATTTAAGTTAAAAATTCATTTCCTTAGTTGAAAAATTAACTACTTTGTTGGAAACTCATTTTTATTAATTTAATTTTTACATTGAAAATGTAACTATTCCGTTTTGGGTTGAAAATTGATTTTTTTCTGATTGAAAATTTAACTACTTGGTTGTTTGTTAAAAATTTATTTTCTTGTTTGAAGATTCATCTCTTTTGTTAAAAATTTAATTATTCTAATGAAAAATCTTTTATTTTTATTTAAAATTAATTTTTTTAATCTGAAAATGTAAGTTTTGCTAAATAACATTTGTGGCCAGAAGAATTTTTTTTTATAAAATCGAATTTTTAGGTTCTATGAAAAATATCTCTTGATCTTTTGTGATCACTTGCATCATTTACGGAAAAAATTCAAAAATTTTATTTCAAAAATGGTTTAGCTTGCATAAGTCTGATAGAATGCCTTTCTTTTTTGGCAGAAGCTTTCCAAATATCGGGAAGAATAAAAAAGGTGTGGTTTTCCATTAAATATTTTTTTCATGTTTTCAAAATTTGAAGCAAAAAAGAAAAAAGATTTTCTGGAAAAACCCACCTTCTTTATTCTTCCCAATATTTTAAAACGTTTCTACTAAAAAACGTGGGTTTTTCGAGAAAATCGACTTTTAATATTTTCACAAAAACCGCTGTGAAAAGAAGATAGTAACCGCTATCAAAATCAAAAAGAAAACGATAAATAACTCAATTAGGTCAAAAGTTATAGAGATTTAAAGAAAAAATGTGGGGTTTTTTGAAAAAAGCACAAAATTCAAGTACACATAACTTCGTTGAAAATTTTGTTGTTGCAAATCGGAAAATCACGTATCACCAAATTTTCTCTAAAAAACAACATATTTCGTCCCTGAAAGATTCTGCAACTTCAAGTGTAGAACCTGCCTGATTTTAAATGTATATGGTCTTTGTAAAAAAATATTTTTTTCGGTTGCAGATTCATAATTTTAGTTAAAAATTCATCTCTTTGATTGAAAATTCGTTTTTTTGTTGTTGAAAATTAATTTTTTATTGAAAATTTAACTTTTCCATTTTTGGTTGGAAATTTATCTTTTTTTATTAAAAATTCAACTATTGATTTCCAAATTCATGTATTTGGTTGAAATTTCGTTTTTTTTTTGGTTAAGAATTCATCTTTTTAGGTTGAAAACTCAACTGTTTGGTTGAAAATATCAACTATTATATTTTTCGTTGAGAATTCATCCTTTTGTTTAAAATTAAACTTTTCGAGTTGAAAATGCAATTGTTTTTGGTTGCAGCTTAATCTTTTTTGCTTGAAAATTCAATTTCTTAGTCGAAAATTCTAATTTTTGGTTAAAAATTCAACTATTTTGTTGAAAATTTAATTATTTGGTTGAAAATTCAAGTCTTTTGTCAAAAAGTCATCTTTTTGTGTCCATAATTCATCCGTTTTGTTGAACATTTTTCTATTTGGACAGAAAATTTGTCCTTTTTGATTAAAAATTCATCTTTTTTTGTTAAAAATTCAAATGTTTTCTGAAAAATTCAATTATTTGGTTTAAAATGCAATTGTTTTTGTTTGAAGTTTAATGAAACTGCTTGGTTAAAAATTTAATATTTGGTAGAAACCTCAACTTTCTTGGTTGATGAATTTTTGGGAATTTCTAGCTTAAAAACTCAACTTTTTTGTTAAAAATTTATTTCTTTTAGTAGAAAATTCATCTTTTCTTGTGAGAAATTCAACGATTTTGTTGAAAATTCGTCTTTTTGGGTTAAGAATTTCACTATTTTGGTAGAAAATTCAACTATATTTGGTTGGAAATTAACTTTTTTTTTTGTAAATTTAACTGTTTTGCAGAAAATTTTTATTTTTGGCTTGAAAATTCAACAATTAGGTTGACATTTTCATATTTTTTGACTAAAAAATATTTCTTGGTTAAAACGTCGTCTTTTTTATTTGAACATTCATCTCTTAATTGAATTGCTATCCAAAATTGGATAGAAATTTAATATTTTTTTGGTTAAAAATACAACTTTTTAGTTAAAAGTTTAATTTTTGTAACTGAAAATGTAACTATTACATTTTTCGTTGAAATTTGACTTTTTTTAGTGAAAAATTCAGCTATTTGGTTGAGAATTGATCTATTTTGTCAAAAATTTGCCTTTTGTGGTAGAAAATTAATCTTTTTGTTTGAAAAACCAGATTTTTGGTTAAAAATTCAACTATTTGTTAAAAATTAAACTATTTGGTTGAAGATTCATCTCTTTGGTTAAAAATTTAAGTATTAAAAAAAAAAAAATTTTGTTCTTGAAAATTAATTTTTTTATCAAAAATTTAACTATTACATTTTTCTTGAAAATTGATCTTTTTGTTAAAACTTTACTTATTTAGTTGAAAATTCATCGTTTTAGGTAGAAAATTCAACAATGTGGTAAAAATTCAACTATTTTGTGGAAAATTTAATTAATTTGTTGAAAGGTTGAAAAGATTCTACATTAAAAATGTTACAAGATTAAAATTTTGGTCTCCGAACATTAATCGTCCGGGAATATGACAAAAATTTTAGGGCAAAATTAGGGAATTTTGAAAATGAAGTTTTGTCCAAAAGAAGAGAAACATTCCTCTACAAAATAAGAGACAAATTATGTTTTAAATATGGACACAATTGATTCCTAATTAATCCGGAATTTCCCAACTTTTTGGTGGAAAGATGAAATATTTTGTTCAAAACTAATTTTTTTGATTTAAGATTCATCATTTTAGTTGAAAATTCGCCTCTCTATTTGAAAATTTAACTATTCTGTACAAAATTCGTTTTTTTTGTTGAAATTTAATTTTGGAACTGAAAATTAAACTGTTCCATTTTTCGTTAAAATTTTATCTTTCATAGTGGAAAATTGATCTATTTGGTTAAAAATTGATATACTTTGTTAAAAATTCGCCTTTTTTGGTAGCAATTAATCTTCTCGGTTGAAAATCCATCTTTTTGTTTGAAAATTCAACTATTTTTTAAAAATTCCACTATTTGGTTGAAGATTCATCTCTTTATTCAAAAATATAAGTATTTTCTTTAAAAAACGTTTTTTGTTGTTGTTGCAAATTAACTTTTCTTATCAAACATTTAAGTATCAAATTTTTTCTTGAAAATTGATCTTTATTTTTGTTGAAAACTATTTGGATCGAAAATTCAACTACCTTCTGTAAAATTAAATTAGGAAATTTAGGAAATTTTGGAAATGAAGTTTCACCCAAAAGAAGAGAAAGATTCCTTCACAAAACAAGAGACAAATTATTTTTTAAGGGCAAACACAGTTGCTTCCTAATTAATCCCTAATCATCAACTTTATCCCAAATTCTGATTTTCACTATTTAGCTTTGAATAATCAAGTCTCGACCGTAAATTTCCTGATGAATCTGGCAAGGCGTAAAAGCATTCATTCATTATCCTGAAGTTTGAGGTCAATTTGAGGGTAAATGTACCACCGTCGCGTCGCGTTGTTCCACAGTTAGGAGGATAATTTCAAAGCCATCCTCATTGACGCTTTCCGAGAGTGACGCACGACTGATCGGAGACCGAAACGAAGCGATGTTTATTAATAGCAACTAATGATGCAACTAGGGTGGTGAGGCAGGCACGCGCGATTAACTTCGATTGGACACCCGTTATAGTTTTTAACTCCCAACGCAACTAACAAGGAGAGGTCGCGAGATGTGCGTCGCCGATGCGACTGGAGCTTCACAGGGTCTTCTTCTTTGTTCCTTTGTTTTCGGATTTAATTATCAAGCCATGGCATAGGCTTCGCAGGAAGAAAGTACATAAAAATCCATTGGGTGCGTATTTTTTCTTTCGATCCAATAGTCCTTAGTTGCCGAGGTATCGAGGTTTGAGTATTTGCGCTTGAGCGCTGGAGTCACGACTGTACTGTCTGTTGGCTACACTGGCGCGTCAAGCGCTCGAGCGTAAATCCTCAAACCTCGATGACTCGGCAACTAAGGGCAATTGGATCGAAATAAAAAATACGCACCTAATGGATTTTCATGTACTTCCACCCTGTGCAGCCCCAGTCGAATCAGCGACGCACATCTCGCGACCTCTCCCAGTAAGTAGTTAATAATTGACTCCCAGCTCAGTTAAGATGCCGTGCATAAATTTCGGGTCATCCATAAACTATCTTACCAATTTTGGGATATTTTTTACCCCCACGCCACCCCACCTCGTTGACAGCTTTAGCCCCCCCCCCCCAAATAACGAAGTCGTTGGCTATACACGGATTTCACGTTTATTCTGCGTTTATTCGCATTTCTGAGGAGTTGTTCTATAGTGAGTAGAATTTTCGACCACGAAGATAACTTTAAAAAATTAGTTGAATTTTCGCCCAAAAAAGCGAATTTTCAAATAAACATATGAGCTTTCAAACAAAAATGAAATAGTTACATTTTCAGTTTAAAAAATAAAAAAAAAGAAGATTTTCTTAACAAAATAGTTGAATCTACAGTCAAAAAGATGAATTTAAAAAAAAAGAAGATTAATTTTCTATCCAAAAAGACAAATTTTCAACAAAATACACGAATTTTCGACAAAACAGTTGAATTTTCCAGCCGAAACTATGAATTTCCAACAAAAAAGTTAATTTTTTACCAGGTAGGTAATTTTTTAAATAAATAATTTAATTTTTAACCAAATAGCTAAATTTTCTATAAAATAGTTAAATTTTCAACCTAAGAGTTGCATTTTAAACTAAAGAAAACATCAGCTTTTAACCAAAAATGATAAGTTTCAATCATAAATGGAGGAGCTACATTTTCTGTTTAAAAAATTAATTTTTAACAAAAAAAAAACAAATTATCTACCAAGTAGTTAATTTTTCAAATACATAGTTTAATTTTTGACAGAATAGTTTAATTTTCTATACAAAATAGTTGAATTTTTTAACTAAGAAAGATAAGTTTTCAACTAAAATAGAAAATTTGTCATCCAAAAATGGAATTGTTTCATTTACAGTTAAAAAAATTAATTTTCAACAAAGAAACGAATTTTCTACCAGTTAAATCAAACCAAAAAAGACGAATTTTCAACAAAATAGTTGAATCAATAGCGAAAAACATGAATTTTCAAAAAAGAAGATTAATTTTGTACCCAAAAAGACGAATTTTCAACAGAATAGATGAATTTTCCACAAAACAGTTGAAATTTTCACCTGACACTATGAATTTTGAACAAAAAAGTTGAATTGAATCCAAGAGTTGAATTTTCAAATAGAAAAGATCAATTTTCAATTAAAAATATAAAATTTCAACCAAAAATGGAATAATTATATTTCCAGTTAAAAAAAAAAGATTAAATATTCTACTCTGAAGATGAACTCTCAACTAAAATGATGAATCTTCACGAAAAATTTGATTTTTAACAAAGTAGTTCAAATTTCAACCAGGTAGTTGAATTTTCAAACAAAAAACATGAATTCTCATTAATGATATTTCTACCAAAAAGGTTTTAATTTAAATCAAAAACAATTGAATGTATAATAAAAAAAGGAATTTTCGACAGAATAGTTTAATTTTGAACCAAGGAGATGAATTTTTAACTAAAAAACATCAATTTTGAACAAGAAATACGGAAGACCACCCTACAGTCGATAATGATCCTACAGTAGATAATCATAAATTTAAAATACTAATGTATGTAAAATAAGCAATTTAATATAAATAATTGTTAGGACATTATACGTGGTAATATATTAAAAATAGAATGGATTATTTTACTTATATTTGTGCTTATAATTAATGATTATTTACTGTAGGGTGGTCTTTCCTAGTTAAATTTTTAACCAAAAAGATTAATTTTCCAGCAAAAAGCTGAATTTTGTACCAAAAAACACGAATTTTCAACAAAATATTTCAATTTTCAACAAAATTGTTTAATTTAAAAGCCAAAAGGATTAATTATCTACAAAATGGTTGAATTTTCAAACCAAATATATGATTTTTTAACAAAAAAGTTAATTTTCTACCAAAAAGTTAAATTTTCATACAAATAGGTTAATTTTTAACCAAATAGTTACACTTAAACCAAAAATATGAATTCTTAACAGAAAAGTTCATTTTCAACCGAATGGTTTGATTTTCTATGAAGTTGTTGAATCCTCAACCAAATCAGATTAATTTAGACCCAAACAGTTGCATTTTTAACCAAAAAGGGTGAATTTTTAACCGAGAAGATTAATTTTCGACCAAAAAAGGCGAATTTTTAAGAAAAAAAATGAATTTTCAACTAGAAAAGATCAATTTTCAACCAAAACTGGAATAGTTGCATTGCTGTTTAAAAAAATTAAATCTCGGCCAACAAAAAACGAATTTTAAACAAAATAGTTAAATTTTCAACCAAAGAGTTGAATTTTCAACTAAAATTATGAATCTTCAAAAAAATGAATTTTCAACAGAAGACTTTAACTCAAAAGATGATTTCTTAACCCGGAAGATTAATTTTCTAAAAATCAAATATTCAAATTTTCAACCAAGGAGGTGATGCTTAAGAACATGAATTTTTGATAAACTATTCCGTCTTTCAACAAGGCAGTTGAATTTTTAACTAAAAAATATAAATTTTTAACTAATTGGTTAAATTTTCAATCAAAAATTCAAATTTTTGACAAAACGACACATGATATAATGTAAATAACTATATTATATTAAAAAATGTCACACTTTTAACAAAAATTTGGACCATTTTTTGATAATTCGCGTTTTCAATTTTTAGAATTCGAATACTCATAACTTTGCAAGAAAAAAAAATTTCGGAAAATCAATAAGATACGTGTCATCTTATTCCCTTTGAAAAACAGCATATTTGAATGTCACTTAATTTGGTGTAAATGTATAATGTTAAAAAGTGTAAATGGCCCTTTTAATGCTAACTAGAACAATTCTTCTTGCGATAAGAAAGCGGCCTGGCCCCGCCAGGTCTTCGAAAAGAGTACCCTGGCGGCGCCAGAGCCAAGGATATAATATATATATATATATATATATATACCATTAAGCCATTTCCCTTTCGGCGAGCCTCAAGGGGTAAGCGTGACACTACCCGATTCGGGTAGTGTTTCTAGGTGGATAGTTTCTTGTAGTAAATAACTACAAGTGTGGGCTCACCACGCCCACCACCGCCAACAGCAACGCAGTAGTATCAGACGGTCACCCATCCAAGTACTAACCGCGCCCAACACTGCTTAACTTCAGTGATCTAACGGGAACTGGTGTTTCCAGCGTGGTATGTCCGTTGGCATAATAATAAGACTAAATAAGACTCAAGACTAAATAGGAAAGGCTAAAAAAATACTAAAGACTCTAAATAAGATTACATTTTTTCTTTCGATCCAATTGGCCTTCGTTTCCGAGTTATCGAGGTTTGAGGATTTACGCTCGAGCGCTTGACTCGCCAGTATAGCCAACAGCCAGTACAGTCATTACTCCAGCGCTCAAGCGCAAATACTTAAAACTCGATACCTCGGCAACTAAGGGCTATTGGGTCGAAAGAAAAAATACGTACCTAATGGATTTTCATTTCCAAGCGACCGACCAATTTTGGTTCCCTTTGCGCGGCCTATTGTAAAAAATTTGCAAGAAGGCAGTGAGATCCTTTTCTTATATGGATAACATCTGGCAACAATCATTTTACCAATTTTAAGTAATAACGCCAAGGAAAGTAATAAATATGAATCTGGGACCACTCAGAAGAGAAATGAAGAAACTATGTTTAAAAAAAAAGGAAAGGACACTCCTTTATCAAGAAAGCAAATTACAAGGTTCCAATTAGGAGAAACCGAATGAAAAGGTGCTAACTCGTGGAGACCAAATGAAAAGGTGCTACAGAGTTGAGGGCGCTGATGTTCCCAATACAATTTATATGGGATTTTGAAGCTTCGAGAGTTCGCCACGTGAGTTAGCACCTTTTCATTTTGTCTCCACGAGTTAGCACCGTTTCATTTGGTCCCTCCGAGATGGAACCTTGTCATTTAAACGCGTCGATATAGTTAAGAAGTAGAACGTCTAGTTACCTTATAGTTTATAATAAAGGACTTTTTAATAAAGGACCAGCAGCTAAAAAACCAAACATCGAGACTATTAATCGACGACTGTTCAAAAACATCAACATCAATAGAGTCTATTTAATATTAACATTAGCCATTTTATTTCGATGTTCCCATGATGCTCCAGTGCTTTTTCGATAATACCTTCGGTCAGCTATTCTTATATCTCTGTGCTAGCTATACTATTAATGTATATTGACTCCATTATATCCCTGGTATGTGAAAAATGGTCTAAGAAGTCTAAAGATGTTCACTTCAGCTGATCCAGGGATCTTTCTAAAATACTTCGTTCGTTTCCAGCTATACATTGAGCAGGACTAACTTAGGAATAACAGTTCATTTTTTTTCTTGCACGACATGTCGTACCAGGTCTTTACAATAAAATTCTACAGGAAGTCTCCTAGAAATTTTGATATTCAGGATCACAAAAATTTACTACAAATTCAGTCTACATGGTTCCCGAACATTAAGTGTAGCACCAGATCTTTAAAATAAAATTCTACTGGTAGTCTTCTAGGAATTGATAACCAGGACCACCAAAATTGACTACAAATTTAGTTTAGATGATTCCCGTGCATCAGGTGTTTAAAATAAAATTCTACAGTATGAGTAGTAAGGCACCACTATGGGCCGACTACCCCCACCCTACCCTACACCCCGTTATCAGCTAGACTGCGTTCGTATCGGTATGTTTAGTCCAAGCTTAGCACCACTATGGGCCGACTACCCCCACCCTGCCCTACATCCCGTCATCAGCTAGACCGCATTTGCATCGGTAAGATTAGTTCCCGCTTATCTCTACTAGACCAGATATAACTCAAGAGTGAAGCTCGAAATGAATTTTTATCAGGTGATTGTCTCCTTTGCTATATTTGGAAAATTTTTTTTACAAAAATGTATTACTTCTGTCAAATAATATTTATACTACAGTGTGCATTTTTTCATATACAAATTTTTACAGAGTCTATATATTTTTCAATTACTATTTGAATAATTTTTTCATTAGCTCGAAATTAATTTTTTCTTTAACTCAAAATTAATTTTTATCAGAAGGTTGTGTACTTTGTTATACTTGCAAAACCATTTTACAAAAATTGATCAACTATATAAAATAATGGCTAGAAAAAGGTCTGAATTTTTTAAAATAAAAGTTTTTATAGAATTTAGATATTTTTCAGTTTAACTATATTTTTAAATTTATTATTTGAATAATTTTTTATTTTCTCTAAATTTTACTTATTTTCTAACGCTGGAGAATGTGTTTCAATGAAAACTATATATCATGCATCTTAATACTGGTCAACCAGACTGTTCAAATTTTTTCCTCGAGATTATACTCTCTGGTCATGGTTAGAGCTGATTTCACAGAAGAGTGGGCCTCGAAGCATCTGTCGTCGGAAGATAGTAAAATCTGCAGAGATAAAGATAACCCTGAAACCATCCATCTGAAAACTGAGTATACTAGCTAATAAGAGGAAAGGACGAAGAAAGAAAACATACTGATATAAGCTTAATGGTATTTATTGTATAAGAAAATGTCAAATTATATACACATATTCTTCTCAACTTTTTTCAGGATGACTTAACCTGTTTAGTTGAATGTAATTCTTTTTAAAATATTATTTTTCACAGTAGATGTGACATTGGTCAACAATACCCCACCGATCTCGTGATATACAATATCAATGTAATAATCGTTGAATTTCGACGATAAATATTTGTAGATTACATTTTTGAACTCGTCACACTTTTCATGGTTCATTAACTCAAAAATATAACTCTCGGATGGTTCGGCTATTTTCATAGAAATGCAATGCTCAGTTAATAATTGTACAATTTGAGACACGCAATCTTCTACTAAACCACACAAATTTTTAAGCATTCCAAAATACTCATTCGCACACAACAAAATATTTTTCAAACCAATGAAACTAGCTTTTTTCATAGCAACTGCAGGCACAAAAACTTTTTGTTTCTTGTTTTTACAAGAATTTTCACCATTTTCACTATCTTCACAGTCGTCATGAGAAGGTATTCTGTCAAAAAGAATGGTTTTTTCCCCGAAGGACGTCGTGAATTTCACTTTGTAGTCGTTAATATTGAGTGGCTCTCGGTCTGATGAGAAATATCCCTCATTTTCGAAGTAGTCACTAATAACTTCAAACTGCTCCTGGAATTTGGTCCATGTTGCTTCCCCAAAAGTGATTCCTTGTAACTTATTGGACAGAATTTTTATAATAGGTTGAAAACTGCCGTCTGATTGCACTTCAAGTCCAACAATCACGTTTTTACTGCATGATTTATTGAGTGCGTAGATTGTAGTCAAAATCAGATGTCTGTTTGACTTGCGCGACGGTTCCACTTCAGTCATATGAACTCTTTTTTTAGACGCAGTGGTTACAGT
>CAKNYM010048219.1:62995-74022 GCA_932195095.1 Andricus curvator
ACGCTTTTTCTTTTTGGTTTTATTTTATAGGGAATGTTTGTGCACAATTAATTAAAACATTCATTTTTATGATTTCAGAATGGCTCTTTGAATCGTCCGGCAATACAAGCTTCTGCTGTAGTGGTCGAGTATAAGATGAAACAGTGTATCCGGTGGACTTTGGTTTCTCGCCTCAAAAAATCGTGGACGATGGAGAATATATGGACTACCTAAATATCGGGGCCCAACCATACACATTCGAGGATTTTACTTCGATTCCATCATTTGTTTTCAAAAAGGAAATTATTTTAACCTTTTACATATTTATAATTTTTCTTTGAATATAACGTAAAACATGAGTGTATCTATAATTATTATCTTTAAAAATATATTTTTTTAAAATTATTATTAAAAACATGATTATTCATATAAAATTGCTGAAAAATAAAACAATTACATTGTGAATAGTATAATTTCATTTGTCTGACTCTACTTATTTCAACCAAGCCTAATATAGCTGAAAATTAACTTTTTTCGGTGGGGTAGGGCGACAACGACGGCGGCGCGGCGGGGCGGAAGGAGCACGCCTTTTTAAGCTTTTTTCTAGGCGTGTGGCAGAGGCGCGGGACGTCGAAAGATAAGCTCATAGTCGACGTGTTGGGTCAGGGGTACTAGCTCGAAACCCTGACATCGGGACAAATTAGCTAATCAAGATGAGAATAATTAGTTTTTTCAAATATATCTATATAATCAAAAAAAAAATTTAATTCAAATTTAAAATCATAGGGTCCTACTCCAACTAATATATTTTCTAATCGAGTAAATTTACTATAAAGATGAAACA
The DNA here is from genome assembly GCA_932195095.1 of Andricus curvator. NCBI lineage: Eukaryota > Metazoa > Arthropoda > Insecta > Hymenoptera > Cynipidae > Andricus > Andricus curvator. The sequence continues at coordinate 63,819 of CAKNYM010048219.1, forward strand.
TTATTTTATTGGTTCAAGATTGAACTGTTTTGTTGAAAATTCTCTTTTTTAATTAAAAATTTTTTTAAATTTAATATATAACAATATAATGATAAATAAAAATAAAATAAAGTAAAGTAAAGTAAAGTAAAATAAAATAAATAATTGTTTTTAGTTGAAAATACAAATATTACATTTTTCATTGTAAATTCATCTTAATTTTAAGTGGGTGTGGTGAGCCCACACTTGTAGTTATTTATAACTACAAGAAAAACCTAGAAACACTACCCGAATCGGGTAGTGTCACGCCTACCCTGAAAGGGAAATGGTTTAATGGTATATATATATATATATATATATGTATAAATTACAAGGTTTTACCAATGATGTATCATTTTTCAATATGGACACGCGCTGGAAGCATCCGTTCACGTCACTGATATGTGGTCCAACAGGTTGTGGTAAAACTTTTTTCGTAAAAAAGTTTCTTCGAAATCTTAATGGTATGTGCGATACAAAAATTGATCGTATAATTTTCTATTATTCAGAGTGGCAGACGGCCTATAAGGAATATGGAAAAGAGATAGATTTTCGCGAGGGATTACCACAGTCTTCTGATTATTCTACTGATCCGAGGCCTAAACTCATCATTCTCGACGATTTGATGAGAGAGTCTTCCAATAACACAATTGTAGATCTTTTTACTAAAGGAAGCCATCATAAAAACCTCAGTGTAATTTTTATATGTCAAAATCTTTTCCACCAGGGACATGGCCAAAGAGACATTTCTCTAAATGCAAACTATATAGTCGTTTTTAAAAATCCTCGAGATAGGGCTCAAATTCAGCATCTTGCGCGTCAGATTTGTCCTGAAGACCCACGCTTTATACAGGAAGCCTATCACGATGCCACATCTCAACCACATGGTTATTTCTTTCTGGACTTGAAACAATCAACTCCAGACAATTGTCGATATCGCACAAGTATATTTCCCGACGACCCTCATCAATACGTTTACATACCCGTAAAGGGTATAAAGGGTGCACACAATACTTGTCAAGTACCAGTTACTCACTTGTAATGAAGCCGAAAGGTTGCAAGGCATTTGGTAAGAAAAACGCCATAACTTTGTATGCCCTGTGCCATTTAAGTCCAGATCAACGACAAGCAATACTAAAAACATCTGATGTAAAACTCACTAAATGTATTTGCGAGTGTGCCTTAAATACTCTTTTGGGAAATGTTCCTCTTAAAGATCATCAAAAACAAAAGTTGAAAAAACATAGAAAGACATTACGTAAGCTAGTCGAATCTCGTGGCTCTTGGAAAAGCAAGAAAAAATTTATAGTTCAAAAAGGTGGATTTTTGCCTCTCTTACTTGGCCCAATCATTGGCGGCTTGCTTTCCAATTTGTTCAATTCCTCATCGTAGAACGTTTAATAATATGGAGCATGCAAGGAAAATGGTACTTATTCCTAGTGAACAGGTGGACAAAATCAATCAACAAATGCAAACGATAAATCATGCAACTTTACATAGCGATAATAATTCACTAATTATACCATCGATACCTGGTGCAACTACACAAACACCTGGAAATAATCTTGGTAGATTGGATTCTGAAATGAGTCGAATCTTATTCTCGCCTTCTCCACACGATGAACGTGAAAAATGGAGAGATTACAGTCAGGTTTTGAAAAAATTTCTCTTCTTTATTGATGAAAATAGAAAACTCCCCACTGAGGAATTGGACCATAAAGAAAATACAGATAATGATTCACATGAATTTTTGTCGTTAAAAGCTATTATAGCTAATGTACCTAAATCTTTTCGTTCCAAAAGTACCTTATTACTCAATCATCTAACAAAGCCTGACTTTACCAACAAAATTAAATGGGATAAGTATGGTTCAGTGATTATTGATGGGAGACGTATTGAAAATTCAAATATTACAGACCTCGTTAATGATGTATTGAGGTTTAGAAAAAGTGTCAACCCTCCTGGTAGGAGTCACTTTGCCCGTATCCTTCAAGAGATCGGTACTTCGCGAGAACTTGTGAAAAATCAAGAATATTGGAGGCCTACTAAGCAAATACAACGAGATATCAAAAACCGATCACTCTTGAATCAAGAATCTCTTATAACAGACGATGAAACTACTGAGGATGAAGTAAGGTCTAATGGAATCCTAGAGAATTCTAATAAATCAATCCGTGAAAGGAGTCGCAGTAGAATTAGAAGGAACATCAGTCAAGAGAAGAGACAATCTGGCTCAGGAATGCTGAAAAAGTGGCAGTCTTTTATTCTAAAATGAAGCTGCTTGAGGAAATTTACTACAATCCAAGTCATCCTGCTTCATACAGTGGTGCCGAAAAAATAACTCATGCTGCACGTGGAAGCGTATCACGCACACAAGTGCTCAGTTGGTTAAAATCTCAGGATGCATTCACTCTACACCGTCCTATTCGACGAAAATTTCAGAGAGCTCATTATACGGTTTCCAATATTGATGAAGTTTGGGAGTGTGATTTAATCGACATGCAAAGTCTGTCCACTTATAATGATAATCACCGGTATATTTTAGTAGTGATTGATGTTTTAAGTAAATTTGTCTGGGTTGAACCTCTTCAAAATAAAACTGCATTGGAGGTAAAGAATGCTTTTGAGCGTATTTTGGAAAGAAGTAATCATCGAGTACCCTTCTGTTTACAATCAGACAAAGGGACGGAATTCTTAGGAGTTCCTTTCCAAAAATATTTGGCGGATAATGGCATAAAATACCGTGTAACACGGGATCCCAATGTTAAAGCAGCCGTAGTAGAGCGTTTCAATCGAACACTCAAGGAGCGTATGTGGAGGTATTTTACACATAAAAACACGCGTCGCTATATTGATGCTTTACAACAACTTGTGAATGCATACAATAATGCTCGTCATTCCAGTATTAGAATGACACCATCTGAAGTTAATTTATCAAATGCAGCAGAAGCTAGAGCAAATATTCAACGTCGCTTCTGCAAAGAAAAAAAAAGAACCAAAAGGAAGCCTAAATACAGTGTTGACGATCTCGTCAGAATCAGTCGTGAGAAAGGCGTCTTTCAGAAAGGTTATGAGTCTGGCTGGAGTAAGGAATTATTTATTATAAGACGAGCTATTACAAGAAAAAATCAAGCACCCTACATTTATGAGTTGAAAGATTTAGCAGGGGAAGAAATAGAAGGAATTTTTTATGAACAAGAATTGACTGGTGTAAAAAATAAAAATATTGAACAGGAAGAATTTCAAATTGAAAAAATATTACAGACTAAAGGAAAGGGAAACAAAAAACAATTTCTCGTCAAGTGGATAGGCTATCCTGATAAATTTAATTCGCGGATTCCAGCCTCAAATTTAAAAAACTTGTGAAAATGAATGTCGATCAATTTTACCTTATTTTACCAAGCAATAGTAGTATGAAATATTTTCCCGAGAATACCACTTCTAATTATATAACACAATTGCCAAATGAAATCCGCTTAAAAGGACAGTGGGTAGTAGCACTCACAGAAATACAATTTCCTCGTACATTTCTTCATGTGAGACACGATGATTCATTTGAAAATCGTATCGTCCTAATGAACACTGGAACTGTAGGTCTTGAATACCCAATATATGATGGTGATCGTAAGAATAGAAAATCTATTGAGAAAGGTATAGACCTTCTTCACAAATATAATGTACCTATTAGTGTTAGAGGAGATGAGGTGAATAATGAAGATACAACGTATAGTATAGAAAACATAGTAGATCACACTGACCTGGAAAAATTTGTGAAAAATGAAAAAAGTCGTTATCTTGGATGGAAAAAGCCCCTTGTAAATTTCTTTGAACCGGGTCTTTATGCCGATATTGAGGCTCTTATAAATAATCTAAACAGTCTTCCAGAATTAGGCCAACACATTAAATTTAAATATGACAAATTCAAAAGCAGCTACGTACGCATACAAAAACAGTGTGAAAAATTATGTTTGACGTCTGATCAACATTTTTTGGTACTTAGTGATAAATTATCACGTATTCTTGGTTTTGCACCAGATAATTTACTTCCAATTCAAAATAATGAGTATACTGCTAGACATCCGCCTAGTCTCGCATCTGCTCTTCCGGATAAGTTATTTGTTTACTGTAATATTTGTGAACCACGCGTTATAGGCGATGTAAAAGCATCACTTTTACGCACAGTTCCCGTAGAGGCAAGGGATTACAGTTTTGGTACAACACAAGTCAGCCATTTTTCATCACCCAACTACATACCAGTTCTTAATACGGGATTTCCTACAATTGAAATTGATATAAGAGACCATCTTGGTCTTCCAATACCATTTGAGTTTGGTACGCTGACGGCTACACTTCACTTTAAACGTATTGACTAGATAACAGAAAAACAATGAGTCATTACGTAGATTATTACTCTTCACAAGTGGGAGGAAGGGGAATTCCACAAATATACGTTGGAGCTCCTTATCAGAAGGGGCATGGTATCGGTAGCTTCCTCGGTGGAATATTTCGTCGTGTTCTCCCTTTCTTGACTAGTGGGGCCCGCGTGATAGGAAAAGAAGCTCTTAGAGCCGGAATGCATGTTATAAATGATTTGGATAATAAGATACCTCTTAAAAATTCTGTCAAGAATCGTTTTCAAGAATCAGGCCTCAATTTGAAACGTCGTGCTATGAATAAAATGGAGAATATCATGAATGGGTCGGGCTATAAACATAGTAGGAAGAAACAAATGGTTCAGTCCATTTCTAATCGTGGTACGCTTCACGTCGTAGGTCGAAATACGTTGAAAAAGTCAAAACAAAAAGTTCAAGTAAAAAAAAGAGTTCCGGTGAAAAGAAAAAAGTCTACAAAAAATAAAAGAAAAACAACAAAGTCTACAAATAAACGCACAAAATCAAGGAATCGCACAATTAACGATATTTTCGGAATTAAATAAACGTAAAAATGTCGTTTTTACACTCTCATTCCTGTGAGTGTTTAAAATCAGAGTTAGATCTCTTTTCATTACCTCCAACGCAAACATCCATCGAAAGTTCTCAATGGGTTCATTATAAACCCGTTTCTTCTCTCACTGATGATGCGCCCATAGAGTTTGTTGTTCCTGGCCATGGTGATGAAGATATCGATCTAGCACACACTATGCTCAGTCTTCGAGTAAAACTTGTAACTCCTACGAGAGTAGCCGCAAATACCGCAGCATTGGACAAAGTAGGTCCTGTTAACAATCTTTTGCATTCGCTGTTCAATCAGGTGGATGTCTATTTCAATCAAAAAGTAGTATCACCTCCTAGTAATTCCTACGGATATCGAGCATACATTGAGACTTTACTCAACTATGGCCCAGCTGCCAAAAACAGTCATCTTACATCTTCTCTGTGGTATAATGATACTGCTGGAAAGATGGATGATTTTGATGCTAATGAGGGTTTAAAAACTCGACAGAAATATTTCAGTGCTGATAAATCTATTGATCTTATTGGTCATCTACACTGTGATGTTTTCAATCAAGATAAGTTTCTCATCAATGGTGTAGAGTTACGGGTTCGGCTCGTTCGTTCAAAAGATACTTTCTGTCTTATGGACAGTACAAGTAACTGTCATGTACACATTGAGGAGGCTTCACTACTTGTTCGCAGAGCAAAAATCAATCCTGGCATTCTCCTTGCACATGCTAAAGCTTTATCTCAAGGCACTGCAAAATACCCTATTACACGTGTCGAAGTGAAAGCTATGACGATACACTCTGGCGTTCACGCTGAAACTCTTGATAATGTTATCCTCGGTCAATTACCAAAAAGAATAATAATCGGATTTGTGGACAATACTGCATATAATGGCAGTGGAAACAAAAACCCCTTTAATTTTCAAAATTATAAAATCAATCATCTATCACTTTATGTTGATGGTACTCAAATACCGTCGAAACCTCTACAGCCATCCTTCAACTCTAAAAAATTATATGTTGAGGCGTATAACACATTATTTACTGGAAGTGGTATTCATTTTCTAAATGAGGGAAATAATATTGATCGGGAACAATATCCAATCGGAAATTGTTTATTTGCCTTTGATCTTACACCGGACCTCTCTGCTAATTGTTATTCTCACTGGAATCTCGTAAAACATGGGAGTCTCAGAATTGAGGTACGGTTTGAAGAGGCGTTGGTTAACACAATTAATTGTCTAGTATATGCAGAGTATGATAATGTTTTAGAAATAGACTCGTCGAGACAAATTATAGCTGATTTTAGTGCATAGTTCAAGTGGGGGTTAATTTCAATACATATAGAGCAAACCTCTTATTTAAAAACTTCAGTCTCTACTTGAACGTCACAGTAGTAAATTCTATCCTGATATTTAAAGTAATAAAAACATGGTGGATTACGTGATAGATATTCAAGGATTTCGCGATGATTCTGGTCGTTTAATACCTAAAGAAGTAGCTGTGGTTACTCTAGATCGCTACTGTATAGCTCATTGGATTATTTCTCCACCTTATGCATTTGCCGATCTCACCAGTCCATCTCAACGACAAAATAATAGGCTCAGTTGTAAACATCATGGTATCGAATGGTTTGAAGGAGATGTTCCAATGAATTTCCTTCACGCAAATCTTCGTGGCGTGGCCCGGACCGCCAGACTAATATACACTCGAGGACATGAAAAGGCTGTTTTACTGCAAAAGATTACGAGTAGACGCATCACAAACTTGGAGGAACTAAGCTGCCCATCGTTCAAAAGTTTGGCTTTCCTAGATGAGTTTTGTTTCCACCATGGTGTAAAAAAGGACACACAATTGATCTGTTCTCTTAATAATGCACTTAGACTAAAAAAGTGGATTGAGAAGGAGCGAATAGATGGAGTACTCTCAACTTCATACAATAAAACCTCAACCTACAGTACATGTTCAGCTATATCGACTACAGCCAACGGACATAACCTTTCATACGTTTCAGAAGATCCAGGTGATGATACTGTAGACTTTTCCCAACAATAAAAGCTGAAATCTTCAAAAAAAAGTATGAACAGTCTTCAGATACTGCAAGTACTTCGTTTCAAACAAGCAAGAACAATAGGCGTATTCCCAGCCGACCAGATCCCGAAGCATTGGACAAAACCAGCTGCGGTTGTTGCTAATACAGATGGACACAAACAGCCTGGTACCCATTGGGTCGCCATGTACGTCGGAAAGAGCGGAGAGGCTACCTATTTTGACAGTTATGGGTTATCGCCTCTTGTACCTGAACATCTTCTTCGTCTACGGGGAAATTGTTCCTTCTACAGGTGGAATACAAAAAGATTACAAAGTGAGACTTCGGATGTGTGTGGCCAATACTGTATTATGTTTCTTTATTACATGTGTCATAATTATTCTTTGTCTGAGTTTACTGATTTGTTTACGGATGATCTAGAAGAAAATGATAGTATAGCTCGTCAATTTTACGAAAAATTGTTAAAGAAATATAAGCTTAAGAAAAAACCTTCGTTAATGAGTGAAAGACGCCTACATGGTGGAAAATATCATAAAAATAATATCTCTCTTGAATCATGTACGCAAACAGCAACATCGAAATTAGCAACGCTTTTCTTGATGTAGATATATATGTACCTTGACGACGATAATAATCAATAAATGAAATCAACTTTAAAATGTATAATGCAGTGTTTTTATACAGATACCTTTTCCAGCGTTAGACTATAAGTGAAACTTATGGAAAAATCAAAAATATTATTCAGTTAGTAAATTAAAAAATATAATGAATTTTTGTAAAATATTTTCAAAAGTATAATAAAGTACACAATCACCTGATAAAAATTCATTTCGAGCTTCACTCTTGAGTTATATCTGGTCTAGTAGAGATAAGCGGGGACTAATCTTACCGATGCAAATGCGGTCTAGCTGATGACGGGATGTAGGGCAGGGTGGGGGTAGTCGGCCCATAGTGGTGCTAAGCTTGGACTAAACATACCGATACGAACGCAGTCTAGCTGATAACGGGGTGTAGGGTAGGGTGGGGGTAGTCGGCCCATAGTGGTGCCTTACTACTAGTATGGATTCAGTATAGATGGTTCCCGGGCATCATGTGTTTAAAATAAAATTCTACTGGAAGTCTTCTAGGAATTGATAACCAGGATCACCAAAATTGACTCAAAGTTCAGTCTAGATGCTCTCAGTGCATGGTTTTTTCAAAACTTTTAACAAAATTACTAAAAAAACACTAAGCATAACAGGAATGAAACCAGAAGTCTCCCAGCAAGCGTACAATCATCATCAGGGTTAGGTTTGAAAGCAGCTTTAAGCTGTACCTCGCCCTTTGGGTTCGTATATTAACTCTGACTGCCATGTACATATCCTTCTTGTTATGAACTCAATAAAGATTTATTATTATTATTATTATTATTATTATCAAGCCTAAAAGCAGTTTCGATTATTCCTATGGCAATCAAGTATTGATAATGATTACAAAAATATGCCAATAAACTTTAACGTAATTCAAATTATCAAATAGATTAATAAAATTATTAATAAATCAGATCAAAATAAGAATTTCTACTTATCTTTTAAACGATTCAGAATAGTTAACTTCACGACTTTGTTTTTCCTTATGATTCGCCTAGTGACTTTATCAATCAACAGTTTTCATATTTAGTTTTGTCCGGCACTTTCCTGTAGTCCGTGACAAAGTCCGCGAACAAATCTACATTTCCTCCAAAGAAATAGAAGAATTCAAGGCGAAAAATTATATTTTATGATCAAACTGACATCAAATTTAAAACGTCAACGAAAGCAACTGACGTGAATTATTTTTAAAAAACCTGGCAATGAAACTAAGGGTAAAGCAAAATTAAGAAATATACATTTCTAGAAGACTTCCTGTGAATTGTTATTTTAAGGATCTGATACATCAAGTCATGACTGAATTTGGATTCAATTCGCACTTCTTGTAGAATATTATTGTAAAGGTCGATACATGAACGGATATCATTTGACTACCAGGAATAGATTTTTTGGTTCGATGTTCAGGTCAAGTTGAAGAAAAAATATCTCAATACTCATTCGCCAAGTTTCAAGGAAAATAAATCTAGAACTTTCATAGCCAAATTTTGGAAAACTTTTTGTGTTGTTTTCCTTTGATGATAATAAAGTATTACCGCATCCCGAAAAATTGTTGCCAAAGAGGTATTAAAAAGTAGGGGTTTCAGATGAATAATTTTATTTCATATACGGATATATCAAAAACAGAAAATATAATATTTTAAAGTTTTGACATTAAATTTATGAACAAATTTTTTTTATTCGAAAAAAAGTCACCCAAGACTTGATACTTGACCTAGGGGTTCCTTTTGCGTTCTAGTTGAAAGTCCCAAAAGGATTTTAGGCGCAGATTGGTAGAAATGAAGTTATTAACCGTTTATACTTTTTTTAAATTATTTTTTTCGTTCAATAATCTTCAAAAATAGTGATTTTGGATAAAAATTTTATATACAGCACTTGTAGATCTTATCGCAATACATTTTTTTTATCTTTACACTTTTTCTCTGAAATTAATATTTTTCAACAAAAATAACAAAAATAAATTTCTTAATTTCTTTTTAAAAAATATATTAATTTTTGAAGAATATAATTTTTTAACAAGTGAGTACCTTTAAAAGGTAGAAGAAATGAGTTAAAAAATATTCTAAAGGGCGAGAGGGGTTGCCCCCTCCCCTTACCCACGCCGAACCATTTTTTCAGGGGTCCCCAAATAAAAACCAAGCGTCCTAGTATTAGGGATTCAAAAACGGAAACCTGTGGAGAAGTGGAAGGAAGGAGGATGGGGAATGGAGGAGGAGAAGAAGGATTCGAAATAGCAAGAGGGATGCCCCCACTCACACCGAACCTCTTTTCCAGGGGCCTCCAAAAAAATCATACGTCCCAGCGCTAGGCATTTTAAAACAAGGTGGAGGGGGCGGAGGAGGAGAAGGAGGCAGGAGATTCTGAAGAAGGAGAGCGATTCGGTCCACACACTCTACCCCCTCTTACGCCTATTCCAGGGGCCCCAATGAATACACGCGTCCTAGTGTTAGGCATTTTAAAACAGGAACCTTGGGAGGTGTGGGAGGACAAAGAGGATGGCGAGAGGGATGGGGCTCACAGCTCCTTCCCCCACTCTCGCCGAACCTCTATTCCAGTGACCCAAAAAAA
>CAKNYM010048219.1:87366-111691 GCA_932195095.1 Andricus curvator
TCCCCCCGTAACAGAAGTTTTGGTGGGACTGACGTAAGAACTGGACTCTCCACTATACGACGAATCACTACTTAACTTGGGCATGATTTCGACTTGCACAACAAATTTCGCGCATAAAGGTGGTAGTTGGGTGTACAATCTAAACATGAATAATACAAACAATAAAGTAGCCTCGGAATGGACTGAAACTTTGATTGAGGTTTTGAAATATGGTCAGGAGTAGATAGGGAATCACATGGTAGTCAAGGGGTCGGTTTGATTATGAATGAAAAAGCTAGATATATGTTCCAAAAACGACTTAAATACTTTTTTTCTGCCCTTTTCAGATAGTTGGAAAAAAATCTTTCTGATTGTAGGATTTATTATAAAGATACGGAAATATACGCTGAAGTAAAGGAATTACCTTCTTCATTAAAAATCAAATACAACTTTAGTCATTTTTATCTGAAGAACGTTGAACATAACATATGGTCGTTGTGAAGCGCGAAGACCAAATTGCGCGCAGCAAGCGCGCTCAAACTTTTGGGTTTCTATTATACGATGAACAGAAACGAGCGTGAAGCGCGAGGTTCACATGATGATCATACCAAATATCGAGCGCGAAGCGCGAGTGTCGTGATGAGAATGTGTTCCTTAAGGTCGATAGAACCTTAAGTAAATTAGTTCTTATTTTTATGTAAAACTGACATAATTAAACCAAAAGCAGGTCATAACGATGAAGCTTACTAAGAGAGTATTAGCTTGCGAAGCGCGCAATAGCGAGCACACGAAGTGTGAAAACCTAGACGACAAATGTGTCCGAGCGCGAAGCGCGAGATGAATACCTAATCGAGCGCGAAGCGCGAGATCCAACAGGTGCGCGCCCTAGGCGCGCTGAAACTTGCGAGCGAAGCGAGCCGCGCGCGAAGCGCGCGATGAGAATGTGCCCGCGAAGCGGGCAGATTTTTTTAATTTGATTATTTTGTTGATAATTCAAGTATTTTGTGAAAAAGTAATCCTTTTTGGTAAAAAATTCCACTTCTTTGTTATAAATTCGCCTACTTGGAGAGAAAATAAATCTTCTTGGTTAAAAATTTATCTTTTTGGTTTTAAAATTCCTCATTTTTGGTATATATTTCACATTTTGTAGTAGAAATTCAACTTTTACATTTTTTGTTGATACTTGTGCGTTAAAAATTCTTTTTCTAAAAATCAGGATTTTTCGTTTGAAAAATGAACTATTTAGTAGAAAATCCAACTGTTTTTGGTTCAAGTTTAATCTTTTTTTTTATTAAAAATTCGACCATTTGGTTGAAATTTTATCTTTGTAGGATGAAAATTCAACTATTAGTTTTAAAATTGAAATATTTGGTTAAAGTTAACCTTTTTTGTTTGAAAATTCGACTATTTTGTTGAAAATTCAAGTACTTGGTTAAAAATTTAACTATTTTCTTGAAAAATTAATAGTTTTACTGAAAATACAAGTATTTAAAAAAATGTGTTTTTTGTCAAAAATTCAACTATTTTGTTGAAAAATCGTCTATTTGGACAGAAAATCTATCCTTTAAATTAAAAATGTAATATGTTTTGTTGAAAATTCTACTAACTTCTAAAAAAATTAATTATTTTGTTGAAAATGCAACTGTTGAGGTTTAATCTTTTTTGTTAGGAAATTCGATCATTTGGTTGAAAATTAATCTTTTTAGGTTTAAAATAGAACTACTTAGTTAAAGGTTGAACCACTTTGCTTAAAAATCATTTAGTTGAAAATTCATCTCTTTGGTTGAAAATTGTTTTCTTTTTTTTAGGTTAAAATAATTTTTTTGAATTAAAATATAACTATTCCAGTTGAAACTTCATAATTTTAGTTGAAAATTCATCTCTTTCGTTGAAAGTTGAACTATTTTGTTGAAAACTGATCTTTTTTCAATGAAAATTAATAAAATTGTTGAGTCGAAACATCAACTATTTTTCTGAAAATTCACGTATTTTGTTAAAAATTTGTCTTTTTTGACAGAAAATTATTCTTTTTGGTTGAAAATTCGTATTTTTGGTTCTAAAATCTTTTGGTAGAAATTTCATCTTTTTTGGTTGAAATATCAACTATTGCTTTTTTTGTTAAAAAATGAACTATTTGGTTAAAAATTTAATTTTTGAGTTGCAAATTTGATTATTTTGTTGAATATTTAATTACTTAATAAAAAATTCATCTCTTTGGTTGAAACTTTAACTATTGTGTTGAAATTGATCTTTTTTAATTGAAAATTCAACTACTTGGGTCAAAGTTGAACTATACTCGTTGATTAAAACTCTTTAGTTAAAACTCTGTAGTTAAAATTTTCCAGTTAAAAATGTCTCTCTTAATTAAAACGTCAACTATTTGTTTGAAAATGCAACTGTTTTTGGTTGAAGTTTAATATTTTTTGTTTGAAAATTCAAGTATTTTGTAAAAAGAATTAATCTTTTTTGGTAAAAAATTCAACTGTTTTGTTGAACATTTGTTTATTGGGACAGAAAATTCGTCCTTTTGGATTAAAAATTAATTTTTTATGTTGAAAATTAAACTATCATCTAAAAAATTAAATTACTTTGTTAAAAATGCAACTATTTTGTTGAAAAGTAATACTTTTGGTCGAAAATTCTACTCTTTTGTTGAAAATTCGTTCTTTTGGATTTTGGTAGAACATTTTCAAATTTTTAAATTTTGAATTCGAATTTTTTATTCCGTTTATAAAAGATTCTCGGCTAAAGCTGTTACAAAATTAAAATTGTGGTCTTTGAATACTAATGGTCATGGAAAATGAAAAATTGGCCAGGGAAAAATCAGGGAATATTGAAAATGAAGTTTTTCGGCCTCAATGATTAAATATTTTACCTTGTTTTTGACCGGGAAAATCGGGAAATAGCCGGGAATTTTTTCCAGAATGTAAAAAAAGGATAAAAAAAAAATAAAAAATGTAAGTTGAGATTCGAACTTCTTTTTTTTTGAACACCCCTAATACACGCACATATATATATGTCATAAAAATGTTGTATGTCGCGTATTTGCAATTCCACGTCATAAACGAGAACGATGCATCTCTTGCACACACCAATTACGTCACTCACAGGTGTGCGCTTTGCTCTCATATATTTTCCAATATAATAGGCACACACGTGTTGCAGCGATCATTTCTCGCTGTATTGGAGGTGAATGATAAAATAAAGACTATGAGTTATAAAATACTAAATTATGATAAAAATGAAAAAAATCGATAATATAAATAACGAGAAAGCTACGATGTGGCTTTATCAGAGTATGACGTCACGTCTGCATTGTTTATGACGTCACGCGTGATTACATTCTGTAAATACGTCAACGAATAGTGACGGGACTTTCCGCCCGCTTGGCGGAACACCTATAGTCCTGTAGGGCAGAAATAGATCAGAGAAAGGTCAATGATTGTCACCTGACCTCCAATTCACTGTATCCGAGAATTGATCGTAATTAGGAACGATTATGAATTACGCTTTTATTATTTCAATAATTTTTTCAATATTTTTGTTTCATTTTTAAAATAGTTGAATCCTCAGCCAAAACAGAATAATTTTCAACAAAATAATTACATTTTAAGCAAAATAGATTAATTTTAAACCAAATACTTGAATTTTCAACCATATTAATAGAAACACAAGATCTTGCATGAAAAATGCATGGACGTGAAGGAATCTCGAGAGGTATGCCAGGACAACAATACCTGACACAAAAGACCTTGGATATTAATGGGCCCTAATGGAGAGCTTTACATGGTGAATTTTTGAAGCTCTTCGCCTCGGGTGATCGCTAGAGAGATTGATCAGCAACCTGGGTCGGAGCAGTGTTGCGGAACGAACGTGTTATTTAAATAAATAACACGGGAATTCTAGATCAATCTAAAAATCTATACCCCGTTCCCCACATTATTTCCTTCCTCACCGAGTGAGTCACGCTTACCAACGCAATAATTGAATTTTTTAGAAGATTGTTGAATTTTCAAGAAAAAATATTAAATTTTCAATCCAAAAGAACGAATTTTTTGTACACAAATAGACGAATCTTTAACACGACCGTTGAATTTTTGACCAAAAAAGATTACTGTTCTACAAAATACTTGAATTTTTAACAAAATAATTTAATTTTCATTAAAATATTTCAATTTTCAATTATAGTGGAAATTTCAACCACAAAATAATAAAGTTTAACCAAAAACAGTTGAATTTTCAACAAAATAATAATATTTTTTATAATGTAGTTCATTTTTACAACCAAAAAAATAAGTTTTTAACAAAATAGTTGAATTTCTAATCAAATACTTGAATTTTCAACCATATTAATAGAATCACAAGAACTTGCATGAAGAATGCATGGACGTGAAGGAATCTCGAGAGGTATGCCAGGACAGGAATGTGTGGAGACAGATCGTTTATTAAATGAGTGCCAGTGGATTGAATGACGAGTGACACAAAAGACCTTGGATACTAATGGGCCAGAGTGGAGAGCTTTACATGGTGAATTTTTGAAGCTCTTCGCCTGGGGTGATCGCTAGAGAGATTGATCAGCAACCTGGGTCGGAGCAGTGTTGCGGAACGAACGTGTTATTTAAATAAATAACACGCTTACCAAAGAAATAATTGATTTTTTTAGAAGATTGTTGAATTTTCAACCAAAAATATTAAATTTTCAATCTAAAAGAACGAATTTTTTGTATACAAATAGACATATCTTTAACAAGACCGTTGAATTTTTGACAAAAAAGATTACTGTTTTACAAAATACTTGAATTTTTAACAACATAATTTAATTTTCATTAGAATATTTCAATTTTCAATTATAGTCGAAATTTCAACCAAAAAATAATAAAGTTTAACCAAAAACAGTTGAATTTTCAACAAAATAATAATATTTTTTAGAATGTAGTTCATTTTTACAACCAAAAAAATAAATTTTTAACAAAATAGTTGAATTTCTAATCAAATACTTAATTTTTCAGTCACATAATTGAATTTTTAATAAAATAGTTGAATTTTTAATAAAATGCCTGAATTTTCAATAAAATTTTGGAATTTTTAACTATATAGTCGAATTTTCAAACAAAATAGATTCTGCAACGAAAAATAGTTGCATTTTTAACAAAGGAATTTAATTTTTTAGACGATAGTTGATTTTTTAACAAAAAATATTAAATTTTCAATCCAAAAGAACGAATTTTCTGTACAAATAATAGATGAAAGTCCAACAAGAACGTTCAAATTTCCACACAAAAAAATGACTTTTTCACAAAATACTTGAATCTTGAACAAAATAGTGGTATTTTTAACTATAAAGTCGAATTTTCATACCAAAGGGGTTAACATTCAGCCAAAAATAGTTGCATTTTCAACAAAATAATAGAATTTTTCAGAAGATAATTGAATTTTTAACAAAAGATATTAAATTTTCAATCCAAAAAGATTAATTTTATGTCCAAATAGACGAATTTTCATCAAGACCGTTGATTTTTTGACCCGAAAAGATTACTTTTTTACAAAATACTTGAATTTTTAACAAAATAATTAAATTTTCAATAAAATATTTCAATTTTCAACAAAATAGTTGAATTTTCTACAACAGAAAAATAAATTTCAACCAAGCTGTTGAATTTGCAACCAAATAGTTGAACTTCAAAGCAAAAGAGACAGATTTTCAACTAAATAGTTGAATTTTTAACAACAAAAATTAATTTTTAACAAAATAGTTGAATTTTTAACCAAATACTTGATTTTTCAACCAAAAACATTAAACTACAACCGAAAACCGTCGCATTGTCAACATAAAAATTTAATTTTTTAGAATATAGTTGAATTTTCAACAAAAATTTTTAATCCAAAAGGGCGAATTTTTTACAAAATACCTGAATTTTCAACTACATAGTCCAATTTTCAAACAAAAGAGAATAAATTTCAGCCAGAAATAGTTGGATTTTCAACTATATAGTCGAATTTTCATCCAAAAAATAATTAATCTTAACCAAAAACAGTTGCGTTTTCAACAACAAAAATTTTTTTTTGTAGAACATAGCTGAATTTTTAACAAAAAATATTACATTTTCAATCCAAAAGGATGAATTTTCAACAAAACAGTTGAACTTTTTACCTGAGAATATTACTTTTTCACAAAATACTTGAATTTTCAACAAAATAATTAAATTTTAAACATAATAGTTGAATTTTGAACTATATAGTCGAATTTTCAAACAAAAGGATTAAACTTCAATCAAATTGTTGAATTTTCAACTAAAAATACAATAATTAAATTTTCAGTTAAATAAATTATGTTTGAACAAAAATAAAACAAATTTGTAACAAAAACAAAATTATTCAATTTTGAAGCCAAAAAGACAAATCATCTACAAAAAAGTCAAATTTTTAACCCAAAAATATGATTTTTCAACCAGATAGTTTAATCCTCTACCAATCTGTTAAATTTTCAAGCGAAAAAGACAAATTTGCCACAAAACATTAAAATTGTCAACTAGAAAAAATGAATTTTTAACAAAAAAGTTAATCTTTAACCAAAAGTTGAATTTGTATCTAAAATGAATCTTTAACAAACAAACAAAATTAATTTTTTACAAAGGAGTTCAACTTTAAACCAATTTGTTGATTTTTCAACCAAAAAATATTAATTCTCAACAAAACATCTAATAATTGATATTTCAACCCAAAAAAATATTTAAATTTGAAATTAAAAACAGTCGAATTAAACCAATAAATACGAATTTCCAACATAATAATTGAATCTTCAACCCGAACAGATTAATTTCCAATATAACACAATTTTAATAAAAAAGGATGAATTTTCCACAAAGAAGATTTTTTTCCTAACAAAAAAGACGAATTTTTAACTAGAAAAGATCAATTTTAAATTTAAAAAATTAATTTTCTATTCTAGATACATTTTCAGTAAGAAAAAGTTAATTTACAAAAAAAAACGAATTTCTAATCAGTTGAATTTAACAAAAAAGACGAATCTTCAAGAAAATACATGAATTTTCTACCAAATATTTCAATTTTCGATTAAAAATGAGATAGTTAAAAAATCAGCTAAAAGAATTAGTTTTAAACAAAAAACGATTTGTCAACAAAATAGTTCAATTTTCCTCCAAAGAGGTGAAACTTAAGAAAATGAGTATGCAACCAAATAGTTGAACATTAATTTCCTTAAAAAAAAATTAATTTTCTGCAAAAGAGTTTAACATTCATCATTCAACAAAAATTTTAATGCAAAATACACGAATTTTGAACCAAATAGTTGAATCTTCAACTAAAAAAGATGAATTTTTCATTCAAATGAATTTGTGATTGAATTGAATTTTTAATTAAAAAACATAAATTTTCAACGAAATATGGAATATTTGAATTTTCAGTTAAAAAAATTGAATTTGAACCATAAATGAAACAAATTTTTAAACAAATAGTTAAATTTTCAAGCAAAGAGATAAATCTTCAACAACAACAAAATTATATTTTAATAAAGTAGTTCAACTTTCAACCAGAAATGGAAGAGTTAATTTTTCAGTTGAAAAAATTGATTTTTAACAGAAAAAAACGAATTTTCAACCAAGGAGGTGAATCTTTACAAAAATAAATTTTCAACCAAATAGTTGTTTTTTCAACCAAAAAAATCAATTATTCACCAGAAAAGACGAATATGCACAAAATATATTAATTTTTAACCAAGTAGTTGAATTTTGAACCAATAAGATTAATTTTCTATCAAAGAAGACGAGCTTTCAACAAATTACATAAATTTTAAACTAAATAGTTTGAACAGTGGATGTGATGTTAGCCTGAATCTTATTTGATTAATTTTTAGTTTATAATGTTTTTGTTACTAAACATTTTTAACTAAACATTTGAATTTTCAAAATAAAAAAATAAATTTTCAACCAAAAAGTCTTCAACTAAAAAATGAACATTTAAGAAAGTATTTCGGTAGACGTAGCCACGGCCTATTTACATTTTTAGTTAATATTTCAAAAAATGTCCATAATTTTCAAAAAAGGATCTTCAAGATTGAAATTTTTTTTTAATTTTGGACATTTTTATAAAAACTTTAGGAAAAATTACAATCATTTTAAAAGATATGTAGGTTTCGAAATTTTGAAAAGATTTCTAGAAATTTTCAACAAAATCTTTTAAGTCTTTTAAAAGGTATATCAAGGAAATAAAAAACTTTTCTTAAGATTCCTGGGAAAATTTTTTATCCTGTTCTTAACATTTAAAAAATTTTTAAGATATCAAAATGTTTTAAAAAAAAATATTTATTGGAGAAGTTTCAGAAGTTTTGAAAAGATTCGAAAATAATTTCAATCTTGAGAAGATTTCAAAAACTTTTAAAGAAAATGTAGATTTTTGAAGAATTCGAAAAATAAGAAGCTTTTAAAGAATTTGGAAAGGTTTCAAGCGAATAAAAACTTATCCTAAGATTTCTGGGAAAATTTCAATTTTTTTTCTTTTGAAATGTCACATTTCAAACGATTCCTACAAATTTCAAGAAAGTAAATATGGAAGATTTTGCGGCATATTTTTTAATTTTAAAAGATTTTTCAAATTTTGTAGGAAAAAATCAAAATGTTTTTAAAAATATTTAAAAGTTTTGGAAAAATTCCAAAAATAATTGCAAATTTGAAAAGATTTTTAAAAATTTCAAACAAAATGTAGATTTTTGAAGATTTTAAAATAAAATTTTGAAACTTTTCAATGATTTTGAAAGGTATCAAGATAATAGAAAATTTTTCTTAAGATTCCCGGAAAAATTTTCTATGATTTTAATCTCAAAAAATAATTTTAAATAGCCACTTTACTAACACCCCTTATTCGTACCGAAAAAGTCCCGCTATTTGTACCGAAATTTTGGCACACGTAGGCGCGGCCTATTTAAAAAAATTTAATATTTTAAAAAATGTCCATAATTTTCAAAAAAGAATCTTCAAGATTTAACAATATTTTTTTTTGAAGAATGTTGAAACAATTTTAGGAAAAATGATAATCATTTTAAAAGATATGTAGGTTTAGAAATGTTGAAAAGATTTCAAGAAATTTTCAGCAAAATGTTTTAAGACTTTTTAAAGGTATAAATCAAGGAAATAAAGAAAATTTCTGGGAAAATTTTTAATCATATTTTCTTTTTAACAATAATTTTTAAAGATTTTGAACAATTTCTAAAGATTCCTAAAAATGTTGAAAAACTCGGCTAGATTTTCAGGCAATTTTTTTAATTTTAAAAGATTTTTTTTTTAGTTGACGAGTTGACTATTTTTTTGAAAATTCATCTTTTCTGGATGAATTTCACTCCTTTTTATTCAAAATTAAAAGATTTTTTAGTTTAAATATCAAAAATTAAATTTTTCGTTTAGAATTCATATTTTTGGTTGAAAATTCAACTACTTGGTTGAAATTTACTTGTTAAAAATTAACGTTTTTGGATGAATATTCATCATCTTAGTTGAAAATTTTTACTTTTAAAAGATTTTTTTTCTATAGTTGACGACTTGACTATTTCGTTGAAAATTCATCTTTTCTCGATGAATTTCACTCCTTTTTATTTAAAATTAAAATATCTTCTTGTTTAAATATCAAAAATTAAATTTTTCGTTTAGAATTTCGTTTAGGTTGAAAATTATCTTTTTTGTGGAAAATTCATATTTTCGGGTGAAAAAATTAAAACTTTTTTGTAGAAAATTCGTCTCTTTTGGAAAAAAATTCATTTTTTTGGTTAAAAATACAACTGGTTGGAAATTAATCTTTTTTTGTTGAGGATTCAACTATTTTGTTGAAAATTCCTCTTTTTTGGATAAGTTCAACTGTTTTTGATTTAAAATTAAAACATTTTTTGGTTGAAAATTCAACTATTTGGATGAAAATGTTTTTGAATATTTTCAAAAATCTAAGGAAAATTATATTTTAATAACATTGAAATTAAATTAAAAAAAAAACTTAAAAATAAATAGTTTTTTGACATTTTAATCCAAAATTGGATTTTGCAAGTTATTTTGAAAATCGTTTTTTGATTTCGCCCAACTTCGGGGCGCCCCACAATGGACCTTTTTTGAAGTTCTGTCTCAAAATCGTAGAACTTTGGATCGGAATGACATAGGGATATATTTTTTTTTAATTAAATAAAAAACCTTTCCGAATATAGAAAAATTATAGAGAAAGTAAAAAAAAATTGTGACCTTGAAAATCTGTCTTGAAGATGGAATTTTTGGCAAAAAAAATCGTTTACTGAATACCAAAAACGCTTAGATTTTACATTTTATGTGCTATACATGTTTTTATATAGATTTTTGCATGCTCAATCCGAATCTGACATGTAAATCGTTGTAAGACAAAATCCAAAATGGCGGAGCCAATATGGCAGGCTAAAATTGTAAAACGAAACCGATTTGACTAACATTTGCTACAAGGTGGTTTTTCAGGTCGCTGATTACAAATGCAAGGTCAAAATTTAAAAATTCAAAATGGCGGATCCAATATGGCGGACCAACATTGTAAAAGGAAACCGATTTGACTAAATAATGCTACTCGGGGTTTTTTCGGGTCGCTGATTTTAAATCCAGGGTTAAAATTGAAGAAATAAAAATGGCGGATCCAATATGGCGAACCAAAATTGTAAAAGGGAACCGATTTGAATAAAATTTGCTACAAGGGGGTTTTTCGGGTCGCTGATTTCAAATCCGGGGTCAAAATTCTAGAATTTAAAAAAGCAGACCAAAGTTGTGAAACAAAACCGATTTGACTGTAAATTCTCACTCGGTACCTCTTCAAGGCTTACTATGACTGCCTACATTTCTCGTGGTTATATAATTAATATTATCTGATTGTTAAATTAGAAATTAGAATGTTATTTTGTTTCAACTTATTTTCTACTGTTTTAATCTTATGTTCTAAACACCTGAATGTTATAAACGCTACAATAATTCACATTACTGATCACTATAGTGGTTCTATTATTCTTTTCTTCGTTTTTCCTTAAACTTTTTAAAACTAGTCGAATAATCAAATCTTTTTTTTTAGCAAAAACTATTATTACATTCATATGCGTTGACAAATTTAGAAAGCCGCGCGATTTATATGGATGTATACCATTAAACCATTTCCCTTTCAGGGTAGGCGTGACGCTACCCGATTCGGGTAGTGTTTCTAGGTTTTTCTTGTAGTTATAAATAACTACAAGTGTGGGCTCACCACACCCACGATGTGCCAACAGCACTCATGTCAGTATTCTTGAATGGTCACCCATCCAAGTACTAACCGCGTCCAACGCTGCTTAACTTCAGTGATCTGACGAGAACTGGGGTTTTCAGCGTGGTATGGCCGTTGGCAAATATAATAATATATAGTAATATATAATATAATATATAATAATATATAATATCCGTTGGATAATACTGAAAAAGTGGTTTGGAGAATTTCGATCCGCTATTTTAAACTTTTTAATTTTTCAGGGACCCAAAACCGGCAATTTTTAGTTGAATCTGTTTTTTTGCACAATTTTGGTCCACCATTTTGAATTTTGACCCCGGATTTAAAATCAGCGACCCGGAAACCCCCCTTGTAGCAAATTTTAGTCAAATCGGTTTCCTTTTACAATTCTGGTCCGCCATATTGGATCCGTCATTTCTAATTTTTAAAATTTTGACCCTGGATTTAAAATCAGCGACCCAAAAAACCCCAGAGTAGCATTCTTTAGTCAAATCGGTTTCCTTTTACAATGTTGGTCCGCCATATTGGATCCGCCATTTTGAATTGTTCCATTTTGACCCTGTATTTAAAATCAGTGACCCGAAAAACCCCCGAGTAGCATTCTTTAGTCAACTCGGTTTCCTTTTACAATGTTGGTCCGCCATTTTGAATTTTTCAATTTTGAACCTGGATTTGGAATCAGCAACCCGAAAACCCACCTTGTAGCGAATTTTAGTGAAATCGGTTTCGTTTTACAATTTTAGTCTGCCATATTGGCTCCGACATTTTTAATTTTTTAATTTTGACTCTGGATTTAAAATCAGCCTCCCGAAAAAATCGCGAGTAGCATTCTTTAGTCGAATAGGTTTCCTTTTACAATGTTGGTGCGCTATATTGGATCCGCCATTTTGAATTTTTCAATCTTGACCCTGGATTTAAAATCAGCGACCGAAAAAAAACCGAGTAGCATTCTTTAGTCAAATCGGTTTCTTTTTACAATTTTGGTCCGCCATATTGGATCCCCCATTTTGAATTTTCAAATTTTGACCCTGGATTTAAAATCAGCGACCCGAAAAAAACCCGAGTAGCATTCTTTAGTCAAATCGGTTTCTTTTTACAATTTTGGTCCGCCATTTTTAATTTTTTAATTTTGACCCTGGATTTAAAATCAGCGACCCGAAAAAACCGCGAGTAGCATTCTTAAGTCAAATAGGTTTCCTTTTACAATGTTGGTGCGCTATATTGGATCCGCCATTTTGAATTTTTCAATCTTGACCCTGGATTTGAAATCAGTGACCCGAAAAACCCCCGAGTAGCATTCTTTAGTCAAATCGGTTTCCTTTCACAAGGTTGGTTCGCCATATCGGATCCGCCATTTTGAATTTTTAAATTTTGACCCTGGATTTAAAATCAGCGACCCGAAAAAAACCCGAGTAGCATTCTTTAGTCAAATCGGTTTCTTTTTACAATTTTGGTCCTCCATATTGGATCCACCATTTTGAATTTTTGAATTTTGACCCTGGATTTAAAATCAGCGACCCGAAAAAAACCCGAGTAGCATTCTTTAGTCAAATCGGTTTCTTTTTACAATTTTGTTCCGCCATATTGGATCCGCCATTTTTAATTTTTAAATTTTGACCCTGGATTTAAAATCAGCGACCCGAAAAAAACCCGAGTACCATTTGTTAGTCAAATCGGTTTCTTTTTACAATTTTGGTCCGCCATATTGGATCCGCCATTTTAAATTTTTTAATTTTTACCCTGGATTTAAAATCGGCGACCCGAAAAAAACCCGAGTAGCATTCTTTAGTCAAATCGGTTTCCTTTTACAATTTGGTCCGCCATATTGGAATCGCCATTTTTAATTTTTTAATTTTGACCCTGGATTTTAAATCAGCGACCCGAAAAACCACCTTGTAGCATATTTGAGTGAAATTGTTTTTTTTTTACAATTTTAGTCTGCCATATTGGCTCCGCCATTTTGGATTTTGTCTTACAACGATTTACGTGTCAGATTCGGATTGGGCATGCAAAAATCTATATAAAAACATGTATAGCACATAAAATGTAAAATCTGAGCGTTTTTGGTATTCAATAAACGATTTTTTTTTCCAAAAATCTTCAACACAGATTTTCAAGGTCACAATTTTTTTTTGACTTTTTCTATAATTTTTCTATATTCGGAAAGGTTTTTTCTTTATTTAAAAAAATATATCCTCCAGGCCATTCTGATCCAAAGTTCTATGATTTTGAGACGGAATTTCAAAAAAGGTCCCCCCCTACACTTGGTGCCCCTAGACATTTGCCTACCTTTGCCTAATAGATAAACCTGCACTGATTGGGATAAAAAATGTAATCTTTATTTGAAATAAAAAATAAAAACTTACTCCCGAGATATTGAGTTTCTGAATGAGAGTCAAAAAGTTTTGATCTAAAAAAGTGAACCAATTCCGGGTAAATCGTCCATAAATGAAAATCGAATTTTCCATTTTTCACAAAAATAAAATCTTGCTCCCAAGATATGGGAAAATTAAATACGAATAACAAATGTTTGATACAAAGAAATTATTTATAATTTAAATTTGAAAAGTTATGATTTTCCTTCACCAAGCCAATCATTCCCTCTCATAACCTACATCAATCCTGGCATGGCATTCCTCTTTCAAAATGAATCTCCCTCACATATTCAAAAGCTGCTCTCTAACTCAACTGCATTCCACAAAGAGGATTCACCCCCAATCCGTGGATTCGGATTTGTGAATCAATGAATGAAAATAAACTTTGTTGTTTTGTATCTTGAAAGTGGTGGCAAAGCTCACAAAAAGCCGGGCTTAAATTGGCAACTGTTTACGTATTTAGATTATTTTAATTAAGGCATCCGAATAAATCCACTAGCGCATGCGTCTCTTCAGACTCGACTCTTATACATTAAACCGCGAGCGCCTGTTGCATCTAGTCTCACTTGACACTTCGAGCCGTGCGATTCAAAAAAAAAAAGTTCTCCAGTGTCAGTTTCTCCATTCAAAATCCGGGAAACTTTCAAAGAAGCTCTCATTTTTTTACTTCAAGTGTCGAGATTTTTCATAGTTTCAAGGAAAAAGGAAGATCAGTTGTTTAAAAGAAGAATCTGATTGAAGATCAGTTGTTCATTAGAGGAATTGTTTACAAATCAGTTGTGGAAGACGAAATCTGATCCATCATCCAGAAAGCTGACAAAGGCTGAGCGAAGATCAGTTGTTCTCCAGAGGAGTTTGCAAATCAGTTGTGGAGAACGAAATCCGACCCATCATCCAGAAAGCTGAGGAAAGCTGGCTGAAGATCAGTTGTTCCCAAGTTCAGCTGAAAAGCTGATCCAAGATCAGCTCCCTACCAGGAAAACTGAATAATTCTGCTTGAAGGTCAGTTGTTTCTTAAAGCAGTTTTTGAAGAGGAAAAATCAGCTTTTCCTGGTCAGTTGTTTGCACATGTCTCAGACGATCGAGGAAGAAATGAAGGCCAACAAAGCAGCAACCAAAATCCAAGCTGGATTCAGAGGATACAGAGTTCGAAAACAGCTGAAAGAATTTAAGAGAGCAAACAGCGACAGCGAAATTGATGATCCGTCAAGTCCTCCTTCATTGAAGAGAGGAGATTCCAGGACATCTTTGGAGGAAAAATCAGCAACGAAAATTCAAGCTGGAATTCGTGGGTTTTTGGTGAGGAAACGACACCAACAGGAACAGCAGGCTGCTACCAGAATTCAGGCTGGATTCAGAGGATTCAGGACGAGGAAGGCTCTGAAGCAAAAGGGACAGTGACTTTTTGGATTAAAAATTCAACGAGAGGTGATGAGAGAGACTAAAAAGGACTCTTCTGATAGGATTAGTTACGTTTTATTATGGACTGATTTTCCATGGAGACTTGCTGAGGTTTTTTCACTGGATTTATGAAGAAGGACGTTTCTGAATTCTTAAAATGTAAGGATTTTGAGTTTTTATGGAAAATTGTGAGTGATGTAAGATTTTTGAAACATTTTTTGACCCAAATTGCCTTCTATCATGGGGTGGATCAAGGGATTTCAGAAAATGTTAAAGAGAAAATATAATTTCTTATACATTTATTATTAGTATACATTTGTATACTACTTCAAAAATTGCAATTAGTTTTTTTATTAATAAGGGGGGAAAACCTTTAATCACTCTTCATGTGAATTAAAAGTGCATATTCTGAAAAAAGTTTATAAATAAAATAGAATCTTTTAATAACAAATTATAAATAAAGATTCGTATAAATTATTCAATATTTTATAGTCTCAGTATTAAAAAATAGTAAATAAAAAGAAGTAAGTTGGAATTAAATTTCAATTCAAAATCTTAAAAACTAAAAAAATATTCTTCATTTGACAGAAATTTGCAATAAACCAATCGAGAAAATAATGAAAGCTATTGTGACATTTACACAATTAAATAATTAATGACTTAATTATTACGAAGTTACGCAATCACGGAAGCAATTATCGCTTTTGTGTTTTACTAGACGAAGTCGTAAATTTAATCTTTAAATTATTTCAAGTTATAGATACAAATTACAAATGAACATATGTTTTGTGATGATTGGAAAATAATTTTAAATAAATAAATTTAAAAATGACAGTTTTTGCAATAACAAGTGACTCAGTGACCAAGAAACGGATTGTCTTTGTTCCATAAGTGAAATAAGGTCTGTTATTACATATTACACGATTCCCAGACCAGTTTTCCTTGCTGGTCACCCACAAGATTTGTTCACCTAGATTCTCATTTTTTATTCATTTAAAGAGTTTTTAATTTTATTTTGCCTAATATTTATTTTATTTGCTTTTACTAAATTTGAGATATTTTCAAAGTATTTAAAATGTTCATAGCATTGTTTATTGTATTTGGGCTTAATTAATATTTTCCAATTTTAATAAAATATAATTGATTTGCTTTATTCGAAATTACTCAAAAGAATTTTTTTTTTATATTTGAAATGCCATTAAAAAATTTGGACATTAGTAGATATACTGAATGCCATACTCAAATGCCAAAAATTAAGGACTTTAATATCCATAAATAAAATGAAATGCCATACGGAAATAACCCATATTTTCACAATTTTACAGAAGAGGTAAAAACTTCTTCGAAAATCGAATTTTTAATTTTTAGAAAAAAATGAGGATTTCATCTTAGCTATTGAGTTTATGAATCAATAAAAAAAATTTTGATTAAATAATAGTATTAGGTTTTAAGAAAAAGGAGAGATAAGTTTTTCTTCGCTTGAGGGGCATGTTTTCTCAAATTTGAACATTGATAAAAAATCTAATTTTCAATTTAAAAAAAATCGAATTTACTTTTTAACTATTGAGTTGTTGAATCAATGAAAAAAGGTTTGATTAAAAAATAGTATTAGGTTTTGAGAAAGTGGATAAGTTCTTTTTTCGCTCGAGGGGCACGTTTTCTTGAACAGTGATAAAAAATCCAATTTTTAACTTTTACAAAATGTGATAATTTACTTTTTAGCTATTTTTTTACTGAATCGATACAACAAAATTTGGATCAAAAAATAGTATGAGGTTTTGAAAAAATCCTTGTATACGTTGTTTTTTTCAGTCGATGGACCCGTTTTCTCAAATTTGGACGGTGACCAAAAATCCAATTTTCAATTAGTATAAGTTCTTTTTTCGCTCGACGGGCACTTTTTTTCAAATTTGAACGGTGGCAAAAAATCAAAAATTTCAATTTGAAAAAAAAATTAAAACAATTTCTTTCGAGATATTGAGTAGCTGAATCGATACAATAAAAGTCCGATTAAAAAATATTATTAGGTTTGGATAAAATTGAGGAGAATTTTTTTGTGCTCGAAGCACACGTTTTTTAAAAAAAATAAGATTATAAAAAAAGAAACGTTTCATCAGGATGTGCAACATAATTTTTTTGATTTTCTTGAGCCAATAATCTTATTTTCAAAAATTTGTGGGTTGGGCCCTTATGGAATGCTAGTATTAGTTAAAAAATATTAGCATTATTCCTAGTAATATCACTAGTATTGTGGAAATTCTTAGTTAGGCCAGTATTTTCCTAGTAATGCTAGTATGTATTAAAAAAATATTAACAGTATGGTAATACTAGTAGTTTTTCTAGTAATATCGAGAATTCCTAGAAATACTAGTAATATTACAAGTAGTAATACTAGTATAACTGAAAGGTAGTTATACTAGTATTAGTATTTGGAATATTACTAGTATTTCTAGGAATTCTCGATATTACTAGAAAAACTACTAGTATTACCAGGAATATTACTATACTGTTAATATTTTTTTAATACATGCTAGTATTACTAGGAAAATACTGGCCTAACTAAGAATTTCTACAATACTAGTGATATGACTAGGAATACTGCTCATATTTTTAACTAATACTAGTATTACTAGGAAAATACTGGCATATCCAAGAATTTCCACAATACTAGTGATATTACTAGGAATACTGCTAATATTTTTTAACTAATACTAGTATTACTAGGAAAATACTGGCTTAACTAGGAATGCCCATAATACTAGTGATATTACTAGTATCTTTAGGAATATAGACTAGTATCTTGAGGATCATTACGAGGAATACTACCTAGTATTCCTAATTCTTCTAATAATAATTCCACTATTCCTAGTAGTATTATTCGTGCTTAGTATTCCTATTAACTATATTAGTACTTCTAATATTTTTATGTAGTAATAAGTATTACTAGTAACACTTATATCAATAGTTGTAATATTATAAACTAATGGAAATGCTAGTATAATACTTAGTATTTAGTATTCATAATAAATCATTTAGGATTTTTAGTATCACTTGTAGTAATACTAGGAGAGTTAGTAGGAATACTAAGTACTAGGAATACTAAAAATATGACTAGAAGAATATTATATAATGGTAGTATTAATTTAATTTTTTTAAATATAAAAGTTTCAAAAATAATGTTAGAATTTAAAAAACGGTTGCCATTTGGGTATTTTTGAAAAATTTTGAACTTTTAGCTTGCGGATTTTGAAAAAATTGAATTTTTCTATCAGTAGAAAAAAAGGGTTTTTTATATTGCTAGCTTTTCAGGAAATATACAAATTTTACTCGATAAGTGATTAAATTAAAAATAAAAAATAATTTTTTACTACATTTTTGGAAAGACGAAAGTGATTATCACGAGTACAAAAATAAAATTTACAATAACTAAAATATTATTGTAAAATCAAATTAATAAATGACGAAATAAATAAGACATTATTTAATTAGGAAACTTTTTTTCTAAAAAAATAAATAAATTCTATAATAAGAAATAGTGCTTGGGATACTAAATACTGATCTCAAAGAGTTGTGCAAAGTTTGCAATATTTTGGCAGATATTGTTAATTGAAAATTAGGAATAAGTCATAAGTCGTAATTAAATGTTACTTTTGCGTATACCGCGACGAAAATTTTATTGAATAAAATATCTGAGTATTTTTTGTAAAAAAAATACTTTTCGCTACTTAAATATTACATTTATTTTGTGTTCAATTTCCCGGTGTTTCCAGCGTTGAATAACAACAATTAAAAATTGTTTTCTAAATAAAAAATATAAAAATGGATTTTTCGATAATTTTTAAAAACTTTCTCTAATTTCCGCTGAATAATAGGGATAAAAATGGTTAAAACAAAAAACATTAATAATTAATTTTCAATTAACAATAGCTGCAAAAAATATTGAAAATTTTACCAAACCCTTTGATATCAGTATTGATTTATACCCTCTGAAAATCACTATACAATAAAAAAAGGAGTGCCCCATCTATTAAATTTACATTAATTAAATTTTAATTGTTATATTACAGGTAATAAAATTTAATCGAATTTAATTATTTATTTAATAAAATAGGATGGAATATAATATGCAAATTTAAAGAGAAAATTGTATTTCATTTGCAGAACCTCTTGAAGGGAAGCACGTAGATCCGCATTGAGGCTGATGGCATTGGCCCAGTTAGAGTGCATTGGGCAAGCCATCATCCTCTGGCTACCAGATGTCGTTTTTCATTTAAAAAAATCAACTTTAAGGGACCATGGCAAGTCAATCTTCGCCTACGATGCGTGACAGAAGCTTGGACCGACTTTGGATGTCTTATTCAATCTTCTTCTCACATTTTTTTATTAATTTATTAATTTTCCATTTAAATAATAATTATGCAATTACATCCTCAAGTAGTCCCTTTCAATCGAGCATATCGAACAAATCAATTTTTGTGCAAACTTCTTCATTACGCATTTCAAAATAATGCAACATTCATTTTTATTCTGCTAGTTCCTTTTTAAATAAAAAATCATTCAATAAAAAATCTTTCAATAAAAAATTTATAATATTGAAACTATTCAAAGTTTTGAAATTCGAGTTCAGCTAGATTTAATATTATTATATAGGATATCAATGTTTCTTATAATAATAAAGTTCTTCCAATAGAATTAATTGAGAAAAGAGTTTTCTATGCATGAAGTTAAATTAGGGAAAAAATTGTGCCTTCAGTTTTTCGAGTTTGATTAATTTGTTTCTGAACATTTATTTTTCTCGATCGAGGATAAATTTTAAAATGTGACATCGAATAAGAATTGTAATTTAGTCAGTAAGCAAATAATGTTATTATCATTAAATTATTATTTTCATTGTGATAGTCCTGAAAAGTATGAAAGTTAGTTGATTGTTAATTACGTATTAAAAATATTTTAAGTTTAAGATTAAGATTACTGTATTATTAGCTTTATGGTTCAGTTATAGTTATCTCAATTATTAATTTTTTTTTGCTGTAAAATAAGACAATATTTATTCTAAAATATTGTAAAATAACATTTTTCGAATTATTTTGTTACGTTCATCCTGGAATTTGGATTTCTTTTATCAATTTCAATTTTTTATTTTTTATTTGTCAAGTAAAATTAATTGAGATGACTCTGGCTAGATTTTTAATTAAGTTATCCGCTCCGTGAATTTGTACATACTTTTCTATTATTAAATACGTTGTAACGAATAAACAACATATCCTCCTATTTTTGATTTATTTATTGATTCGCTGATTCCTATTTATTTTTTACCTGAAACAAAACATATTTTACAATATTCCAAACTAATCGAAAATAAAAGGTTTGAAACTCAATAACTAAATTTTAATAATAACATTTTATAGAAGGAATGAAAAAAAAATCACGTGAAAAATTTCAAAATATGTTATGTTCGAAAATACAAAAATTATAAATAATCTTTACTCAGACGTCACTAGATAAATATTATTCACAAATTTGATTAAATAATTTGAATAAACTTTCAAAACCTTCGAAAATTAATAGTTTCATGAGAAATTTAATAAATGAAATTGAATTAGAAATAATTAGAGAAAACTATTATTATTAAAAACATTAATTTACAGAATTTAGACAAAATTGTCTATTTAAAAATAGTAGTCTCTTGCTTCAACGAAAGATAGCAGCACTTACACAATTAGTGAATATGAGGCCGATAAAAAGATTTTTCTTTTACCGTGTGTTGGTTTATAGTGAATTCATTAATTAAAAAAAGAGGCCCAAAAAGATTAATTTTCAACCCAGAAGATTAATTTTCTACTAAAAAATACGAATTCTCAAAAAAACACATAAATTGTTGAATTTTCATTTTAAAAAAAGAATTTTCCATTTAAAAACCAAACAGACGAATTTTCTACAAAAAAGTTGAATTTTCAAGCAAAAAATTAAACTGTCAACCAAGTTCACTTGAAAAAAAAAATTTTTTATCAAAGAAGTTCAATTTTCAAACAGAGATGAATTTTCCACTAAAATTATGAATCTGCAACAGAAAAAAATTAATTTTTCAAGAAAACAGTTCAACTTTCCACCAAAGAGTTGATATTTTAATCAAGAAAATATTTTCATATTAAAGAAAAAAGAGTTGAATAAAACCAAAAAAGATAAAATTACCCCAAAAAGAGATGAATTTTCAAATAAAAAAGCGAAATTTCAACACGAGTTAAATTTTCAACCAAAGAGATGAATCTTCAACAAAAAAATTGATTTTTAACCAAAAGTGGAATAGATAAATTTTCAGATAAAAAGTTAATTTTTAACAACAAAAAATAAATTTTCAACCCAAAATGTGAATCTTTACAAAAATGAATTTTAAGCCAACTGTTGATTTTTCAGACGAGAAAATTAATTTTTTACCAGAAAAGACGAATTTTCAACAAAATACATACACTTTTAACCAAAAAAGACGAATTTTCTACAAATTACATCAATTTTCAACGAAATTGTTGAATTTTTAAGAAAAACTGACGAATTTTCTATAAAAAAATTGAATTTTCAACCAAACAGTTAAATTTTCAACCAAGTAATTAAATGCTCACATGAAAAAAAATGTTATCAAAGTAGTTCAATTTTTAACCAAATAGATGAATTTTCCACTAAAATTAAGAATCTTCAATAAAAAAAAGGAATTTTTAAGAAAACAATTCAACTTTTAACCAAAAAGTTGATAATTCAAACAAGAAAATGTTTTTATTTTAAAGAAAAAAACAGTTGAATGAAACCAAAAACGATAAAATTACTACAAAAAGAGATGAATTTTCAAATAAAAAAGCGAAATTTCAACAAGAGTTAAATTTTCAACCAAAGAGATGAATCTTCAACAAAAAAAATTGATTTTTAACGAAAAATGGAATAGTAAAATTTTCAGATAAAAAATTAATTTTTAATAACAACAAAAAAACAAATTTTCGACCCAAGAAGTGAATCTTTACAAAAATGAATGTTAAGCCAAGTAGTTGATTTTTCAAGCAAGAAAATTAATTTTTTACCAGAAAAGACGAATTTTAAACAAAATACATAAATTTTTAACCAAAAAAGACGATTTTTCAACAAATTACATCAATTTTCAACCAAATTGTTGAATTTTCAAGAAAAACAGACGATTTTTCTACAAAAAAATTGAATTTTCAACCAAGTAATTAAATGCTCACTTCAAAAAAAATGTTATCAAAGTAGTTCAATTTTTAACCAAATAGATGAATTTTCCACTAAAATTAGGAATCTTCAATAAAAAAAAAAAGAATATCCAAGAAAACAATTCAACTTTTAACCAAAGAGTTGTTAATTCAACCAAGAAAATATTTTTATTTTAATGAAAAAACAGTCGAATGAAACAAAAAAAAGATGAAATTACCACAAAAAGAGATGAATTTTCAAATAAAAAGGCGAAATTTCTACAAGAGTTAAATTTTCAACCAAAGAGGTGAATCTTCAACAAAAAAATGGATTTTTACCCAAAAATGGATTGGTTAAATTTTCAGATGAAAAATTAATTTTTAACTACAAAAACAAACAAGTTTTCTACCCAAGAAGTGAATCTTAAGAAAATGAATTTTAAGCCAAATAGTTGATTTTTCAACCAAGAAAATTAATTTATTACCAGGAAAGACGATTTTTCAACAAATCACATCAATTTTCAACCAAATTGTTGAATTTTCAAGAAAAACAGACGAATTTTCTACAAAAAAGTTGAATTTTCAACCAAGTAATTAAATGCTCACTTGAAAAAAAAATGTTATGAAAGTCGTTCAATTTTCAACCAAATAGATGAATTTTCCACTAAAATTAGGACTCTTCAATAAAAATAAGAAATTTTTAAGAAAACAATTCAACTTTTAACCAAAGAGTTGATAATTCAAACAAGAAGATATTTTTATTTTAAAGAAAAAACAGTTGAATGAAACCAAAAACGATAAAATTACTACAAAAAGAGATGAATTTTCAAATAAAAAGGCGAAATTTCAACAAAAGTTAAATTTTCAACCAAAGAGATGAATCTTCAACAAAAAAATTGATTTTTAACCAAAAATGGAATAGTTAAATTTTCAGATAAAAAATTAATTTTTAACAACAAAAAAACAAATTTTCAACCTTGAAACCTTGAATTTGTACAAAAATGAATTTTAAGCAAAATAGTTGATTTTTCAACCAAGAAAATTAATTTTTTACCAGAAAAGACGAATTTTCAAGAAAAACAGACGAATTTTCTACAGAAAACTTAAATTTTCAACCAAACAGTTAAATTGTCAACCAAGTTCACTTAAACAAAAAATAATTTTTATCAAAGTAGTTCAATTTTCACCCAGAGATGGATTTTTCACTAAAATTAGGAATATTCAATAAAAAAAAGAATCTTTAAGCAAACAATTCAACTTTTAACCAAAGAGTTGATATTTTAATCAAGAAAATATTTTCATTTTAATGAAAAAACAGTTGAATAAAACCAAAAAAGATAAAATTACCACAAAAAGAGATGAATTTTCAAATAAAAAAGCGAAATTTCAACAAGAGTTAAATTTTCAACCAAAGAGATGAATCTTCAACAAAAAAATTTATTTTCAACGAAAAATGGAATAGTTGAATTTTCAGATAAAAAATTAATTTTTAACAACAAAAAAACAAATTTTCACCCCAAGAAGTAAATCTTTACAAAAATGAATTTGAAGCCAAATAGTTGATTTTTCAACCAAGAAAATTAATTTTTTTACCAGAAGAGACGAATTGTCAACAAAATACATAAATTTTTAACTAAAAAAGACGAATTTTCAACAAATTACATCAATTTTCAACCAAACAGTTAAATTGTCATCCAAGTTCACTTAAAAAAAATAATAATTTTTATCAAAGCAGTTGGATTTTCAACCAGAGATGAATTTTTCACTAAAATTATGAATCTGCAACAGAAAAAAATTAATTTTTAAGAAAACAGTTCAACTTTCCACCAAAGAGTTGATATTTTAATTAAGAAAATATTTTTATTTTAAAGAAAAAACAGTTGAATGAAACCAAAAAAGATGAAATTACCACAAAAAGAGATGAATTTTCAAATAAAAAAGCGAAATTTCAACAAGAGTTCAATTTTCAACCATAGAGATGAATCTTCAACAAAAAAAAATTGATTTTTAACGAAAAATGGAATAGTTAAATTTTCAGATAAAAAATTAATTTTTAATAACAACAAAAAAAAAACAAATTTTCAACCCAAGAAGTGAATATTTACAAAAGTG
>CAKNYM010048220.1:0-23478 GCA_932195095.1 Andricus curvator
TTTTTGGTTAAAAGTTAAACTCTATTGTGAAAAATTCATTTTTACTTGTTGAAGATTCATCAATTTAGTGGAAAATTTAACTATTTTGTTGAAAAACTTTTTTTTTTTGGTTGAGAATTAATTTTTTTAACTGAAAATGTGACTATTCCATTTTTGTTTGAAAATTGATCTTTTCTTGATGAAAACTCGACTATTTCGTGGAAAATTCTTCTTTTCTGGTAGAAAATTAAGGTTCTTTATTGAAAATTCATTTCTTTGGTTAAAAATTTAACTAGTTTGTTTAAAATTCGTCGTTTTTGTAGAAAATTAAGCTTCTTGGTTAAAAATTCAGTTTTTTTTTGTTAAAAATTCCTCACCTTAGTTGAAAATTCATTTCTTTGGTTAAAATTTTAACTATTTTGTATAAAATTTATGTATTTTGTTTAAAATTCATCTGTTTTAATACAAAATTATACATATTGATTGACTATTTACCTTTTTTGTTGAACATTAATTTCTTTTGTTGAAAATTTTACTTGAAAGAAAAATGTGCATCGTTCAGG
Source organism: Andricus curvator (assembly GCA_932195095.1). Lineage (NCBI taxonomy): Eukaryota > Metazoa > Arthropoda > Insecta > Hymenoptera > Cynipidae > Andricus > Andricus curvator. The sequence continues at coordinate 543 of CAKNYM010048220.1, forward strand.
TAAAATGAAAAATTTGTTAGGGAAAGTTAGTTAATTTCGAAATTAGAAATTAGAGGTTGAAGGGGATGAGAACAATTATGTTCTCCGTCGATTCTCTAAACTGCTAAATAAAATAAAACTTTCTTTACGGTATAAATAAACTTTTTATTGTGAAGCTAATACCGTTGATTACTTTCCGATTCTTATAATTAACCAATTATTTCTATTTCCTTAAATTATATACAAACAATAAGATGGTTTGCAGTGCATGATTGATGCAATCATTAAAAAAAAAAATTACCGTCTCGAGAAATTACTAATCGTATTTCCTCCTCTTTTCCTTTCTTTCGTGCCTTCGATCATCTTCGGAATCGGATTTTCTTTTCCTCCTTTCTTTATCCCTCGACTTGTGTTTCTCATTTTCCTTTTCCTCCTTAATCCTCACTCCTTCTCTGGCTCTCTTTTTCTCCCTTTTGTCAGAATCGGAACTCGATTCCGATTTCCTCCTTCTTGATTTTTTTGTCTTTCTTCTCTCGTCGGAACTCGACTCGCTCGAATCGCTCGAACTACTTTCACTTCGTTTCTTCATCTTCTTTCGTGCCTTCCTATTCTTCTTTTCAAGCTTCTGGAGTTTTCTGCAAAATCAATTGGATTCAAATTAATCTCAAAGGAAAATACGAACAAAATAAAATAATAAAAGGGCGTAGGGGCCATCCATTAATTACGTAACAGCTTTGAGAGGGGGGGGGGGTCAATTAACACTGTTACGTAATATTTTTTACAAATCAACCTTATCGAAAATCCATGTATCCAAATTTATAGTATAACAGGCCTCACAGACCGGTCCCTATATCCCCTATTGTACCCTATATTCAGTTAAGGTCCCTAAAGTACCCTATTTTCAAGATTTGGTCCCTATGGTCCCTATATATGATATATATTTGCAGCCCCTTAATGGAACTTCAAATAAACTAGAGCCTCATATGCGCGCTCCGCGCGCGACCAATTTATTTACATGTATTTATTTTATTTGGAAATGAATTTCAATAAAATACCATGAAATTAATTTTTACTTCAATAATTTTGATTTTTACACGGCTTCGCATGGATACCATCTCACGATGCAGAATAAATAATTCTGTAAAAAATTGAGCCTATTCGTTGAAAAATAGCCAGACTCTAAATTTTGTAATCGAAATTGTTTAAATAATTGATAATTCTTGTAAATTTACAAAACACAGTAAAGAGTCACCGGAAAGATAATCTTAGTTGACTCCGCAAACAAATTGTTCTGAATGTGTTCATGAAAATTGTTTAAATAATTAATAATTATTGTAAATTTTCAAAGTATCATAGGAAAGAGGTATTTGAAAAACATTCTTTATTGAGTCCGTAAACAAATTGAGCCTATTCTTTAAAAAATAGCCAAACTCTTGATTTGTTTATCAAAATTGTTTAAATAATTATTCATTCTTTGAAATTTGAAAAAAGTCACTGGAAAGATATTCTTACTTAATTCTATAAAAAATGGAGCCTATTCGTTAAAAAATAGCCAAACTCTCAGTTTTTAAATTAAAATTGTTTAAATAATTAAAAATTATTGTAAGTTTAGAAAGCAACATAGATAACAGTCATCGAAAAGATATTCTTAGTTGAATTCGTAAACAAAGTGAGCCTATTTGTTGAAAATCAGCCGAACTCTGAATATGTGTATGAAAATTGTTAAAATAATTAACAATTATTGTAAATTTGTAAAGTAACATAGGAAAGACTTATTTTTAATACATTCTGTTTGGTTCTGTAAACCAATTGAGCCAATTCGTTAAAAATAATGATATTACAAATAATAATTCTTGTAAATTTACAAACCAGCATATAAAATAGTCATCGAAAAGACATTCCTAGTTGACTCCGTAAACAAATTCTGCCTATTCCTTGAAAAATAGACAAACTCTGAATATTTAAAAAAAATTGTTAAAATAATTAATAATTATTGTATATTTGCAAAGTATCGTAGAAAAGATTTATTGGGAATACATTCTTTCTTGATTCCCTAAACTAATTGATCCTATTCGTTGAAAAATGAGCGGGCTCTTAATTTGTTCATGAAAATTCTTTAAATAATTAATAATTCTTGAAAATTTGCAAATCATTACAGAAAAAATAATCTAAAAGATATTCTTACTTAATTCTGTAAAAAATTGAGCCTATTCGTTGAGAAATAGTCACACTGTTAATTTTTTAATCAAAATTGTTTAAATAATTAATAATTCTTGTAAATTTATAAAGAAAAATAGAAAAGAGTTATCGGAAAGATATTCTTAGTTGACTCCGTAAACAAATTGTGCCTATTCCTTGAAAAATACCCAAACTATGAATATGTTTATGAAGACTGTTTAAATAATTAATAATTATTGTAACTGTGCAAAGTATCGTAGAAAAGAGTTATTGGCAATACATTATTGGTGATTCCGTAAACAAATTGGGCTTATTCGATGGAAAGTGGCCAAACTCTTAATTTGTTGAAATAATTGATAATTCTTGTAAGTTTGCAAAGCTTCATAGAAAAGAGTCATCGGAAGGATATTCTTAGTGAATTCTGTAAAAGAAATTTAGCCTATTCGTTGAAAAATAGCCAAACTCTTTGTTTATGCAAATTGTTTCAATTATTAATAATTATTGTAAATTTACGAAGCAACACAGAAAAGTTTTATCAGAAAGACATTCGTAGTTGACTTTGTAAACAAACTGTACCTATTCCTTGAAAAATAGCCAAACTCTAAATATGTTTATGAAAATTGTTAAAATAATTAATAATTATTATATATTTGCAAGCTATCGTAGAAACGAATTATTGGAAATACATTCTTTCTTGATACCCTAAACTAATTTATCCTATTCATTGAAAAAGGCCAAGTTCCTTCTGAAAAGTTAAACAAAAATGTAAAGTTGGTTTTTAAATAAAAAATTAACAAAATTTATTATAAAAAATCCAAACACAATTAAAAAATAAATGGTACTCAAAATTTCGAAAGTTTCAAACATTTTGAAATATAAATGAACTATGACTAAAACGTTAAATCGAAAATGAATCTTTCAAAATACGAATAAAATATTTCAAATGTTAATTAAAAGCCTTATTTTTAAAAAATGCGTGAAAGGAATCGTATATATACCGAAGTATAAATGCTAATACTTCCACTAAGCTTCTTATGAAAACAAACATCTCGAGTTCAAATAAACACAGATCGACCATCGTCGATGAGATCGCCTTATGGTTAACTAAGTAACGGTAACGGTAACTAAACGACGAATACCAACTTTCAAAGATAGGATTCATAATAAGATCAAAGCTTCCAAAAGCAGTTTGAAAAAATAGCAAAAATCAGGGAATTCCTGTGAGAAGTAACTGTAAAAAATAATCAGGGCTGCCACACACAGTCACTATTAGTCAATGAAAAGATCACATTAGTCACTGAATTGTCTTGAATTATTTTCATATATTTCAGATTATTTTTAAAGATTCCGAGAAATTTGTAATAGATTTCAATAATTTGAAGGGATTTTTAAGATTTTAGGGTATTTTTAAAACTTCTAAGGCATTTTCAAGAGCTTTAAATTTGAAATATTTTATGGAATTTTAAAAGAATCCAAGGAATTATTAATTAATTTAATTAATTTGAATGAATTTCGAAGCGTTTGAAATATTTTAGGATAAAGAATTTTCTAGAATTTCGGAAGATATGAAACGATTTTCTAGGATTTATAAGTTCGTAAAATATTTTAAAGGATTTCACGTTATGTTATCAGATTTCCGAGGATTTCAATGACTTTAAGGGATTTTAAAACTCTCAATGTATTTCAATACATTTTCCAGGATTTCAGGAAATATCATAGAATTGCATAGGGATTTGATAATATTTTAGTAGATCAAAAATTTTTTCACGAGAAGTGAGGTATTTTGTAGGATTTCAAAGGATTTTAAATATTTTAGGAAATCTTGAAAGATTCCAACGAATTTTTTATTGATTTTAAGAGATGTAATAACATTTTCAGGGTGTCCAGCGATTCTTAGAAACAAAATTTAAGGTCTCTTCCAGGTTTTCAAGGTCAAGAAATCAAGTTTTTCCAGGTCTTCTTTTTTTTACATCAAATATTAAAATAACCGTTTGTTATACATGTCAAAATATGATCCATTTCAGTTTATATTGGCAAACAATTTCTAATGAAAGCAGAACCATAAATAAACAAATTATTAATTTGTTGCGAACATAAGTCGTCTTTGTGAAATCTTTGGGAATATTTTTAAACCTTTGTAAAGTCATTGAAATCCTTAAAATCGTTGCAATCTTTGTGAAATATTTGAAATCTTTTGAAGTATTTAGAATCTTTTGGAATCTTGTACAAGTTTTGTAAAATCTTTGAACTACTTGAAAACTTTCTGAAATTTTTTAAAACCTTTTGAAATCTTTATGAAATCTTTGTGCAATCTTTCTGTAATATTTGTTTGTGAAATCTCTTGTGTTCGTTTGAAATCATTGAAATCTTTTGAAATCTTCTCAAATTTGTTGAAACCTTTTAAAATCGTTTAAAATCTTTGAAATGTTTTAAAATTTGTGAAATCTGGTGTTCTGTACACTTGTGGAAAATTTGAAATTCTTGAAATCTTTTGAAATATTTATGAATTCTTTTGAATATTTGTGAAATCTGTCGTATTGGTTTGAAATCGTTAAAATATTTACAATCTTTGTGAAATATTTTGAAATCTTCTAAAAAACTTTGAAATCGTTTAAATCTTCGAAATGTTTTGAAATCTTTAAAACCTAGTGTACCCTTTTTGAAATCTTTGAAACTCTTTTATTATTTTGAAATTTTTGAAATTCTTGTATTCTTTTGAAATTTGTATGAAATTTGTATGAAATCTTTGAAATTTGTATGAGATCTTTGAAATATTTGTGAAATCTTTCTGAAATCTTTTGTATTAATTTGAAATTATAAAAATATATAAAATCTTTGTGAAGTCTTTTGAAATCTTCTAAACAATTTTGTAATCGTTTCGAATCTTTAAAATGTTTTGAAATCTTAGAAATCTGGTTTACTATACACTTTTTAAAATATTTAAAATCCTTGAAATCTTTTGAAAGTTTTAAAATCTGTGTGAAATGTTCGAAATCTTTGTGAAATCTTGTGTACACTTCTTTTTCAAATTTTAAAAATCCTTGAAATCTTTATGAAATGTTCGAAATCTTTGGGAAATTTTTGTTAAATCTTTTGAAATCTTCTAAAATGATTTGCAACCTTTTGAAATCGTTTAAAATCTTTGCAATGTGTTTAAATCTTTTAAATCTGGTGTACTATACCTTTTTTCAAATCTATGAAACCCTTTCAATCTTTTGAAAGTTTTAAAATATTTGTGAAATTGTTGTGAAATCTTTTAAATCTGGTGTGCAGGCCTTTTTAAAAATCGAAAAAAATCGTTGCATGGCCATGGCTCATTCTAATTGTGAAATTTAATTAACATCGAAATTTTCAACTAATAATTTTTATAATTTGTAAGTTGAATATTACAAAAAATATATTTTTTAACATTCTACATTAGCGGAGAAGAAATTAAAAACTTCTATAATTAATCACAATATTAAAGTCTGTTGAATGAAATATATAAAATAATTGGTACAGTCTACAAAAAGTGCCTTGAAATCTCTGTATTTATTCTGTAATAAACAACAGATAAATTATATCTTGATAAATAAAAAACTTTTCAGTAGCAAGATTTCTTCTAAACGAGATGTTTATTTTCATAATAGACTAAAAGATTTAAATTACTCTTCGCATTTCAATAAAATAACTGCCTTAAAAGCAAACAAAAAATCAAATTCAAGTTTCTCGTGAAAAATTCAAGGAGATTTCCAGGTTTTCAAGATTTAAAAAAAAATTCAAGCAGAATTCCAGGTTTTCAAGGTCGCTAGACACCCTGATTTTAGTGGATTTTCAAGAATTTATTCAAGAAAAGTGAGTTATTTTTTAGGGTTTTTAAAAATTTGAAGAGATTTAAAATTATTTTTTGGATTTCACCCTGAAATTTTTGAAATTCTTTTGAATTTTTTTATTCTTTTGAATTCTTATAAATTTAATCAATTTAACATAATTCAATTGATTTTTTTTTAATTTTTCAGATAATTGGTTCTGTAGATTTATTGATAAAATGACCAAATTATTTGAAATATTTCAAGGTCTTTTTCAAATTCCTTGACATTTTCTAGAGCTTTAAAAAATTTCAAGGTATTTCAAAAGATTTTAAGGGATTAGAAATATTCTAGGTTATTTTAAAAGATTATAAAGAAATTGGTAATTGATTTCAGTAATTTAATAGGATTTCAAAGGATTTGAAATATTTTAGGGTATTTTAAAAGATTCCCATGCATTTTCAAGAGCTTTAAAAAGTTTCAAGGGATTACAAAAGATTCAAATGATTGGAAATATTTTAGGAAATTTTAACGATTCCCAGAAATTTTTTATTTATTTTAATAGTTTGAAGGAATTTCAAAGACTTTGAAGTATTTTAAGGTATTTTCAAAGATTCCAAGGCGTTTTCAAGAGATTTAAATAATTTTAAGGAATTTCCAAGGGTTTTAATAATTTTAATGGATTTCAAAGAATTTATTCACAAGAAGTGAGGGGTTTCGTAGGGTTTCAAAGTTTTAAAGAGATTGTCCAATATTCTTTGCAATTCATTTGGAATTCGCCCTGAATTCTTATTGATTTATCTTGAATTCTTTTAAATCCTTTTCAATTCTTCATCTAGAAGAACTCAATTTTACTCAGGTCAATGGATTTTTAAAAAGTTTTTGTTTAATTCATCTTGAAGTCATTAAAACTCACCTCAAATTTTTAGGCATTCCGTCAAATTCTTTTGAATTCTCCTTAATTTTTCCTAAAATTCATTTCAAACTTACTCAATTCAATGCATTTTTTCATATTTTTTCACTTTTGTCAATTCATTTGAATTTTTTTTTAAATTCACCTTGAATTTTTATACATTTCATCGAATTCTTCTCGTTTCTCTTAAATTCCTCTAAATTCACTCAAATTTTACAAAAATAAATGGATTGTTTCGATTTGTAAAACTTTTTCCAATTCATTTGAATTGTTTTGAATTGTTTTGTAGTCATTAATCATTTTTTTTAGTAAGAAATTAGTAGGATTTTAAAGATTTGAAGAGATTTTAAATTATTTTTTGAAATTCACCCTCAATTCTTTTAAATTCTTTGGGATTCCCTTGAATTTTTTTACTTCACTTGAATTATTCTAAATTTACTCAATTATACTCAGGCAATCTTAGGCAGTTCATAAAATTCTTTTGAATTCCCTTGAATTTTTCTAAGCTTATTTCAAAGTTACTGAATTCATAAAAGTTTCTTCATATTTTAAAATTGTTTTCAATTCATTAAAAATTTTTTTAATTCACTTTGAATTTTTATGAATTTTATCGAATTCTTCTCGTTTATCTTAAATTCCTCATTCCAAGTTTATGGAAATCAATGGAAATTTTTTGACTCTTAAAATTGTTTCTAATTCATTCGAATTTGTTGGAATTTAACTTGAATTAAATTGAATTTATTTTATCCCATAGGGACTGGGAGGCCTGGTATAATGTTAAAGTTTAGTAACCCAATTATTAAAAAGCGCATGGTGCCATTTTCGATTATTTCTCGAACCATCTCGAAATTACTCGAAACAATTTGAAACTATTGTCGGAAAACCTGCGTTCGTGATTGGATCAAGCTTTAATTTTTTTGCGATTTGAAAAAAGAGTCTGCAAACTGCAGGATTATGATAAATGTACTGTTATTTAAATACTATGTTCAATAATAATAATCAATGAGACAAAAGGTGCCCAGCACTTTGATAGAAAAAATGTAATGTGTAGATTTTTGAAGATTTAGAAAAAAGAAGCCTTTTAAGAATTTTAAAATGTTTCAAGAGAATGAAAAAAATGTCTCAAAATTCCTGGAAGAATTTAAACAATTTTAATTAAAACAAAATTTAAGAGAAAATTGACAAAGATTTCAGAACATTTTAAATTTTTTTCTTAAATTTCGAAAAAGAATATGGACGATTTTAAAGCCAAATTTTTCAATTAGCAAGATTACAACATTTTATAAACAATTCGATCATCTTTAACAGACATTTAGAAGTTTTAATAAGATTCAAAATTAATTTAAAACTTGAAAACATTACAAAGAAGTTAGAAAAAACGTACAGTTTTGAATATTTGGAAATGAAAATTTTGAACCTTCTTAAAGATTTTAAAAGGTTTCACGATAATAAAAAATTTCTTAAAATTCCTGAGAAAATTTAAACTGATTTTTTATTTTGGATAATAAATTTTAAAAGAATATGGACGATTCTAAAGCCAAATTTTTCGTTTAAAACATTTTAAAATACTTCCAAAATCATTAAAACAGAATCTGAAAGATTTGAAAGCAATTTTTTAAATTCTTCAGAATGTTAAGAATATTTTTGCGCAAATTTATAGAATTTTAAGAGGTATTTAGAAGGTTTAAGACTTTTGGAAATGGTTAAAAAAAAGTAATCTCAAGTTTGAGAAGACTTCCAAAAAATTTAATCAAAATATAAATTTTGGAAGATTTCAAAAAAGATTTCAAAACATTTCGAAAGATTTCTACGAATGTCGAAAAAAATCTGAGATTTTTCAAAATTTTAGGAATAATTCAACACAGTTTAAAATATATTTTTTCCAAACGTCCTAAATATCTTTTAAACTGATTTGAATTTTTCCTCAAATTTTGCAAAATCCTGTCAAACAAAAAATTATACTTATACAGAATTTTAACAAAATTTTAGCAAAAATTCGAATAACTTTAAAAGATATTTAGAAGGTTTAAAAGTTTTGGAAATTGTTAAAAAAAATAATAATTTGAACAAATTTTGGAAGCTTTTCAAGAAGTTTCGAAGACTTCAAGAAAATAAAAAACTTTTCTTGAGATTCGTGGAAAATTTTTATTTTGAAAACTTAATTTTTAAAGAAAATTTGAAAAGGTTTCAAAACATTTCAAAATATTCCTACAAATGTGAAAAAAAATTTTGGAAGATTCAAAGGCAATTTTTTTAATTTTCAAAGATTTTTCTAAATTGTAGGAATAATTCGAGTCAGTTTAAAATATATTTACTTTTAAAACTTCTAAAAGTCCTACATATCTTTTAAACTGACTCGAATTTTTCCTAAAACTTTGCAAAATCCTGTAAAATAAAAAAAATTACACTTTTTCGACATATCTGAAATCAAAAATCTTTCAGAATTTTCTCAAGAATCTTACAAAAATGATATTTCTATAACCTTAAAAACAAATGGAAAATAAACCTAAAGAAATATTTTTTCGGAATTTTTATTTTGTATTCAAAATCATTTAATCTGTTTTGTATGAGAATTCCACTATTTTGTTTAAAATTCGTCTATTTCTGTTAAAAATGCAAATAATTGAAAATTAATATTTTTTGGACGAGGATTCAACTAATTTGTTCAAAATTTATTGTTTTTTATTAAAGATTCATCATTTTAGTGAAAAATTCATCTCTTTGGTTGAAAATGTCACTATTTTATAAAAATTCATATTTTTGTGTTCAAAAATTGAACTGTTTTATAAAAAAATCGTCTCTTTTAGAAAAAATTTAATCTTTTTTTATTAAAAATGCAACTGGTAAAAATTAATTTTTTTGGTCGAGGATTCAGCTATTTTGTTAAAAAGTATTCTTTTTTGGCATAATTTCAATTGTTGTTTTCAAATCTAAAATTAAAATGTTTTTTTTTAGTTCAAATATCATTTATGTTATCTAAATAATATATTCATAATTTAATGATAATAATCAATGAAACAAAGGTCCTCAGCACTTTGAAATACAAAATTTAATGTTTTCCGTTTAAGAAAATATCATATTCCCATAAAAATATCAAAGGTCCAATTTTTGAAAATGCTGATAAGTTTTTTTACATTCACTTTATTATGAAAAATATGGTTTTCATAAACTTGATTAAAATTTAAGACTACTTTTTCAATATTTAAATTAACCGATGTTAATTAAATATTTGAGCATATTAGCGCTCAAGTCTTTTCAATTTTTGTAGATTTTTAAAAACTAGAAAGTTTCAGCTCAACAAATTTCGATAATAATTTTCAGAGGTCAAAGAGATTTTTTTTTAAATTTTAATTAGATATCTAAAAAGTACTTTTTTCTCTACCAATTAAATTGAAATTTTTTTAAATAATGTGCGAATTTTCTTCGCAACTTTTAAACCGAAAATGCTTTTAACTTATTTTAAAATAATTTTAAAAGATGACAAAAGATTTTAAATGATTAGAAAAGATTTAGAAAATCGTCATGACAGATTCTCGAAGATTGCAAGACAATTTTTGTAATTTTTCAGAGTTTTGAACAAGTTTTTGGAAACATTCTAATAATTTTAAAAGATATTTAGAAGCTTTAAAAGTTTTGGAAACAGTTGAAAAATAATTTGAAATTTGAAAATATTTCAAAAAATTTAAAACAAAATATAAATTTTGGAAGTTTTCGAAAAAAAATTCGAAGCTTCAGAAGAAGTTTAAAAGGCTTCAAGAAAATAAAAGAACTTTTTTTAAATTCCTAGGAAAATTTAAACCTTTTTTTTTCATTTTGAAAATAAATTTTAAGAGAAAATTGACAAAGATTTCAAAAGATTTTTAAATTACTTTCTAAAATTTCGAAAAAGAATGGGAAAATTTTTCAAGCAAAATCTTTCCACTAGCAAAATTGCCAAATTTTATACAACATTTGAAAAAAATGTTTAAAAAGTTTCACGATCATACAAAATATTTCTCATAATTCATGGAATAATTTAAACAGACTTTTCATTTAAAAAAATTAATTTTAAGATAATATATATTTTTTAAATTTAACATTTCGAAAGATTTCCAAAATTGTCAAAACAGAATCTGGAAGATTTGAAGGCAAGTTTTTTAATTTTTCAGAATTTCAAGAAAAATTTTGGAAGAATTCGAAGAATTTTAAAAGATATTTAGAAGGTTTACAGGTTTTGAAAATGGTTGAAAAATGATTTCAAGTTTGAAAAATGTTTCAAAAATATTTAACAAAATGTAAATTTTTGAAGATTTCCAAAAAAATGTGGAAGCTTTTTAAGAAGTTTGAGAGGTTTCAAGAAAATAAAAAAATGTCTTGAGATTCCTGGGAAAATTTTGAATTACTTTTTATTTTGAAAAATTAATTTTTTTTTTAATTTGAAAAAGTTTCGAAATATGTCAAAATATTATTATAATTTTGAATACATTTCTACAAATTTCAGAAATATCTGGAAGATGAAATGGATGAAGATGAAAAGATGAAAATGGAGATGAAATGATTGAATGAATCTTGAACTGAAATAGTTGAATTTTCAACCAGAAAGATGAATTTTCAACTTATTGTTACCCAAAAAGATGAATTTTCAACAAAATACATAAATTTTCAACTAAAAAATATATATTGTGAACCAAAAATTGAATAGCTAAATTTACAGTTTAAAAAAATTACATTTTCAAATAAAATGATGAATTTTCAACCGAAATAATTAATTTTCAACCGAAATAATTAATTTTCAACCAAGAAGATTAATTTCTACCACAAAAGACGAATTTTCAACTACAAAAGATAACTTTGCAACCAAAAATTGAATAGTTAAATTTTATTTAAAAAATTAATGTTCAACTAAGGAGATACATTTTTAACTAAAGTGATGGAATATTTAACTGAAACAGTTAAAATTATGAGTACAAAATTGATTTTCAAGAAAAAAAGAAAATAAATTTTCAACAAAATACTCTCTCAATTTGAATCAGCTAATTGTAATCAGTAAGGATTTTCACTGAAAATCAGTGAAATCTTACTGATTCAAATTTAGAGAGTAGTTAAAGTTTTAAATGGAACATTTAAATTTTCAGTAAAGAAATTTAATTTTCAACCAAAGAGAAAACGAATTTTCCACAAAAAACTCATTTTTTAAACAAAGTGATGAATTTTGAATTAAAATTATTAATGTTCAACCAAAAAAATATAATTTTGAACTTTCAACCAAGTAATTAAATTTTCATTCCAAAAAAGATGAATTCGGAACAAAAAGTGTAGTATTTGGTATATGAAAAAAGAAGATTTTAATTTTTAATCAAAAACAGTTGAATACAACCAAAAAAGGCGACTTTTCAACATGAGTTGAATTTTCAACTAAAAAAGATTTTTCAGTCAAGAAAGAGAAAAAATTGCAAACAAACTGTTGAAGTTTGAAGCAAAAAGATTAATTTTCTATCAAAAAGAACGAACTTTGAACAAAATACATCAATTTTCAAACAAAAATATAATAGTTGAATTTGCAGTTAAAAAAATTAATTTCAAACCAAAAAAAAAATAAGAAAATTACAGTAATATAAATCTACTTTTACAAATAAAGAGTCATTGTTATTTAATTGTATATTGCAATTAAAAAAAAATGAGCACACTCTCAAAAAAATTTCGACTAAAAAAAAATCCCTGATATTTTCAGGTTTTTCCAGTATTTCCAGGTAGGGTAGACACTCTATTACAAGGGACCAAAATTGAAAAGTTTTATCGTAAAGATGTTTACTATTTCGAAAAATTGTTATTCTTGATCCACAAGATTAAATCATTTTTTCGAAATTTGTAAAAACTTGAGAAATGCAAGGTTATCTAAATAATATATTCAATAACAATAATAATTTGAGAATTTTAAAATGTTTCAAGAGAATAAAAATATTTCTTAAAATTCCTGGGAAAATTTAAAAAAATAAATTCGAAGACAAAATTGACAATGATTTCAAAACATTATTAATTATTTCCTGAAATTTCTAAAAAGAAGTTTTAAAAAGATTCGAAATTAGTGAAAAACTTGAAAACATTTCAAAATGTTAGAAAAAAACGTTCATTTTTGAGTATTTGCAAATAAAAATTTTGAAGCTTCTTTATGATTTAGAAAGGTTTCACGATAATAAAAAATTGCTTAAAATTCCTAGCAAAATTTACACTGATTTTTTATTTTGAAAAATTAATTTTAAGAGAAAATTAACAAAGATTTCAAAACATCTTGAATTGTTTTATAAAATTTCTAAAATGAAGATGGACGATTTTAAAAACACATTATTCAATTCGCAAGATTACAAAGTTTTATAAAAAACTTCGACTAAGTTCAAGAGACATTTAGAAGTTTTAAAAAGATTCAAAATTGATTAAAAACTTGAAAAGATTTGTTAAAAGTTGAAAAAAATGTACATTTTTCAATATTTGTAAATAAAAATTTTGAAGCTTCTTAAGCATTTTGAAAGATTTCATGATAATAAAGAAATTGCTTCAAATTCCTGGCAAAATAATAAGTTCCTTTTTTGCATTTTTTCCATATTGCTTTCATTTTCTCTCTTTTCATTTTAATAACTTCTAATTATTTCGTAATTCGGGTGTCTCGAGTAGTAAGTAGCTAAATTGTATTTGATAAGACATTGCTGAAAATATTTGGAAAAATTAGGGGGGGGCTAAAAAAATGGCAAAAAAAGTGCTACGTAATTTATGGATTACTTACTTGAGAAGTTTCTTCTTCTCCTTTTTGGAAAGGGATTTTAAAAAGGAGACTTCCTGCTCCTGTTCTCCTTCGGAAACCATCAGTTCTTCATGTGCTGGAACTCTCAAGTGTTGCTGAGCGTAAAGTGCCGATCTTGAAAAAAAAGAAAAAAAACGAAAGAAAATTAGCTAATCAATGAAAAATAAGACTCTGTGAATAAAATGGTACAGAGAATCAGGGTGGCGATTCGGCGGACGATTTTAAATTTATTTTAAAAATATCAATTTTTTTACAAAATATGGAAGTTAAACTTTCAGTTGAAGAAAACATTAATTTTCAACAACAAAAAAAACGGATTTTCAACAAAATAGTTCAATTTTCAACCAAAGAGATGAATTTTCAACTAAAATTATGAATCTTCAACTGGAACACTTGAATTTTCAACCAAAAAGATGAATTTTTAATCAAGAAGATTAATTTTCTACCAAATAGTTGAATTTTGAACTAAAAAAATAATTTTTAACCGAAAATGGAATAGCAACATTTTTAGTTGAAAAAATTAATTTTAAACCAAACATAAGAATTTTCAACTAAAACAATGAAATCTTCGACTGAAACAGTTGAATTTTCAAACAAAAAAATTAGTTTTTACTAAAAAAGATAAACTGTCAACGAAAATTTAAATAATCAAATTTAAAGTTAAATTAATGCTTAACCAAACAGATGAATTTTCAACTACAACTATGGCATTTTCAACTGGAATAAGTTAAATTTTCAGTTAAAAAATTACTTTCAACAAAAAGACTAACTTTAAAAAAAATAGTTACATTTTCAAACAGAGTGATGAATTTTTCAATAAAATTGTAAATATTTAACTGGAATAGTTGGCTTTTAAAACAGAAAGATGAATTTTTGACTGAAAAAGTTAATTTTTCAAACAAAAATTGAATAATTAAATTTTTAGTCAAAAAATAAATGTTCAACCAATGAGATGAATTTTTAATTAAAACGATGAATCTTCAACAAAAAATAAAATTATTTCTGACAAAAGAGTTTAACTTTCAACCAAAGAATTATTTTTTCAACCTAAAAGATGAATTTAACTGGAATACTTGAATTTTTAACCGATAAGAAGAATTTTTAAACAAGAAGATTAACTTTTAAAGAAAAAGATAATTTTTTACAAAAAAAAATCGCTTTTTTAACCAAATACGTTAATTTTCATTCAAATTGTTGAATTTTGAACCAGAAAAGATCCATTTTCAACTAAAAATGGAACAGTTAAATTTTCAGTTAAAGAAATTAATTTTCAACGAAAATTATGGATTTTCAACCAGAAAGATGAATCTTTAACTAGAATAGTTGAATTTAAAAATAATAATAATTTTTAACCAAGACGATTAATTTATACCCAAAAAGACTAATTTTCAACTAAAAAAGTTGGTTTTTTCAAGCAAAGAGATGAATTTTCAACTAAAACGATGAATCTTCAATTTAAACAAAAATGTTGAATTTAAGACGAAAAAGATGAAGTTTGAACTAAAAAAGATCAGTTTTCAACCAAAAACGGAATAGTTAAATTTTCAGTTTAAAAAATTAATTTTCAACCAGTGATTGTATCTTCAAAAAAAATGATGAAGCTTCAACTGGAATTGTTGAATTTTAAACAAAAAATATAAATTTCCAACTAAAATGACGAAGTTTGAACTGGAATAGTTTAATTAAAAAAAAAATTTTAACCAAAAAGATTAATTTATACGAAAAAAGACTAATTTTCAACTGAAAAAGTTTATCTGTCAAGCAAAGAGATGAATTTTCAACTAAAATGATGAATATTTGACTGGAACACTTGAATTTTCAACCAAAAAGATGAACTTTTAAACAAGAAGATTATTTTTCAAATAAAATATCAATTTTCTACCACAAAAATACAATTTTTCAACAAAATACATGACTTTTTAACGAAATAGTTCAATTTTTAATTAAAGAATACCAATTTTTAACCAAATAGTTGAATATTGAACTAAAAAAATAATAATTTTTAACCGAAAATGGAATGGTAACATTTTTAGATTAAAAAATTAATTTTAAACCAAACATGAGTTTTCAACTAAAACAATGAATCTTCAACTGAAATAGATGAATTAAAAAAAAAAATTTTTTACTAAAAAAGATCAATTATTAATCAAAAATTTAAACAAATAATTTTATTTCCAATCTAAAAGATGAATTTCAACTAAAATGATAAATATTTAACTGGAATACTTGAATTTTTAACCGAAAAGTAGAATTTTTAAACAAGAAGATTAACTTTCAAAGAAAAAGATAATTTTCTACCAAAAAATAAAAAAAAAAACGATTTTTTAACAAAATACGTGAATTTTCAGCGAATTAACGGATTATTCGGAACTAGAAAAGATGAATTTTTAACTAAAAATGGAACAGTTAAATTTTCAGTTACAGAAATTAATTTCAACCAAAAAAAACTAACTTTCAAAAAATAGTCACATTTTCAAACAAAGTGGTGAATTTTCAAATAAAATTGTAAATATTTAACTGGAATAGTTGAATTTTAAACCAGAAAGATGAATTTTTAACTGAAATGATGAATCTTTAACTAGAATAATTGAATTTTTGACCAAAAATACCAAAAAATACGAATTTTCCACTAAAAAGATAATTTTTCAACCAAAAATTTAATAATTCAATTTCTAGTCAAAAAATGAATATTCAACCAAACAGATGAATTTTTAACTAAAATTATGGAATATTCAACTGGAATAATATATGCATTTTCAGAAAAAAAATTTTTAACTAAAAAACATACAAAAAAAACAAGTTTTCAATCAAACAGCTCAATTTTCAACCAAAGAAATGAATTTTTAATTAAAACGGTGATTCTTCAACAAAGATAAAAATAATTTAAAAAAAGAGAGTTTAATTTTCAACCAAATAATTTTATTTCCAATCTAAGAGATGAATTTTCAACTAAAATGATAAATATTGAACTGGAATACTTGAATTTTTAACGAATTAGTTGAATTTTCAATTGGAAAAGACAAATTTTCATTTAAATTGTTGAATTTTGAACTAAAAACGATAAATTTTCAACTAAAAATGGAACAGTTAAATTTTCAGTTAAAGAAATTAATTTTCAACAAAACTGATAAATTTTCAACTAAAATTATGAATCTTCAACTGAAATAGTTTAATTTTATGCCAAAAAGATGAATTTTCAACCATAAAGAGATAAATTTTCTACAAAAAAGGCAAATTTTCCTCAAAGTACACTACATTTTTTAACAAATAGTTTAATTTTTGAATGCAAAATATCAATTTTCAACCAAAAGTTGAATTTTCACCAAAAAAAGATAAATTGATTTTCAAAAAGGTAGTTACATTTTCAACCAGAGATGAATTTTCAATTAAAATGATGAATCTTCAACCAAAAAAATTGATTTTTAACAAAAGAGTTGAACTTTTAACCAAATAGTTGAATTTGTAACTAAAAAAATATGAATTCGCAAAGAACAATGTACAAAAATTGTCTATTAAAATTCAGAATTATTTCTACTTTGAAATACTACTTCTACTCTAAAAACTGCTTGAAGTACTTTCTTTATCTAAAATTTAGAAGGGGGAACTATCAAATCGTGACGAATTCTGACTTGGAAGAGGGATTTTTTAAAATTTCTTTCTTCTAAATCCGAATTATAATTCTTTAAAAAAATTCCCGTTTCAAGTTGAAAATTCCTTTCAAAATTCAAATATTTGTTTGAAAATTCGTGTACTTTGTTGTAAATTCATCTATTTTGATAAAAAAATTCATCTTATTGGTTGAAAATGTATCTTTTTGGTTGAAAATTAGTTTCTTTTTTTATACTATTGTATTTTATAGAAAATTTGAATTTTGCGAGAATCTTCTTGGTGAATAATTCATCTTTTTTGTTGAAAAGTCCTTTAAAAATTCAAATATTTAGTTGAAAATTCCTGTACTTTGTTATAGATTCATCTGTTTGGATAGAAAATTCATTTTATTGCTTGAGAATTTATCTATTTGGTTAAAAATTAGTTTTTTCTTATTTCGAATTAATTTTTTTAACTAAAAATGTAACTGTTCCACTTTTTGTCGAAAATTTATCTTTTCGATAGAAATTTATAGTTCTTAGTTGAAAATTATACTATTTCGTTGAAAATTTATTTTAATTTTATTGAAATTTAATTTTTGTACTGAAAATTTAACTATTCTATTTTTGTTTGAAAATTTACCTGTTTTAGGTGAAAATTCAACTCTTTGTTAATAATCAGTCTTTTTTGGTAGAATAGTTATCTCATTAGTTGAAACTTCATCTTTTTGGTTGAAAATTTATTTCTTTGGTTAAAAATTTATTTCTTTGGTTGAAAATTTAACTATTTTGTTGAAAATTCGTTTCTTTTTTGGTTGAAAATTTATTTTACTAACTGAAAATTGAGCAATTTTATTTTTGGTAGACAATTTATCTTTGCAGTTGAAAATTCATGAATGTCATTAAAAATTGTTGTTGTTGAAGATTTATGATTTTAGTTAAAAAATTACTTTAACTATTCCATTTTTGTGTGGAAAATTTACCTTTTTTGATAGAAATATAATTTTTTTCGTTAAAAAATTATCTGTTTTGTAGAAATTTAACTATTCTATTTTTTTGTTAGGGATTAATTTCTTTGGTTGAAAGAAAAACTATTTAGTTGAAAATTCATTTTTGTTGATAGAAAATTCATGTTTTGAGTTGAAAATTCCACTATTTTGTCAAAACTTCATATTTTTGGTTTAAAATTCATCATTGTGATTAAAAATTAATTTCTTTGGTTTGAAATTCGTTTCTTTTTAGTTTAGAAAATTAATTAATTAAAACTCGTTTTTTTTGTTTAAAATGTACTTTTCTGATTGGAAATTGAACTATTATATTCTTGGTTTGTAAATTTATCTTTTTTAGTTGAAAATTTATATATTTTATTGAAACTGTATCTTGTTTGGTAGAAAATTCATCTTTTGGGTGTAAAATTGAATTATTTTGTTGAGAATTTATTTTTTGGTTGAAAATTGAATTCTATTTTTTGTTAACAAAATTATTTTTTTGCACGAAAAAAACAATTTTGTTGAAAAATCGTTTTTTTTTTTTTTTTTTTTTTGGTTGAACATTTATTTTTCTAACATTTTACTATTTTAATTTTGGATGAGAATTGATCTTTTTTAGATGAAAATGTATGTACTTCGTTGAAACTGTGTCTTTTTTAGTCGAAAATTAATCTTTTGTTTTGAAAATTCAACTAACTAGTTGGTATAATTGAGTCAATTTAGAATAATTCAAGTGAAGTAAAAAAATTCAAGACAATCACAAAGAATTTAAAAGAATTCAGGGTAAATTTCAAAAAATAATTTCAAATCTCTTCAAATCTTTGAAACCCATGGGAAAAATCCATTTATTTCTGTAAAATTTGAGTGAATTTAGAGGAATTTAAGGGAAACGAGAAGAATTCGATGACATTAATAAAAATTCAAGGTGAATTAAAAAAAAATTCAAATTAATTGACAACAATGTTAAAATATGAAAAAATGCATTGAATTGAGTAAGTTTGAATTGAGTAAGTTTGAAATGAATTTTAGAAAAAATTAAAGAGAATTCAAAAGAATTTGACGGAATGCCTAAAAATTTGAGGTGAGTTTTAATGAATTCAAGATGAATTAAACAAAAACTTTAAAAAAATCCATTGACCTGAATAAAATTGAATGCATCTAGAAGAATTCAAAAGGATTTAAAATAATACAGGATAAATTAATAAGAATTCAGGGCGAATTCCAAATGTATTGCAAAAAATATTGAAAAATCTTTAAAACCCTACGAAATCCCTCAGTTCTTGTGAATAAATTCTTTGAAATCCATTAAAATATTAAAATCCCTTAAAATTATTAAAATCCTCGGAAATCCCTTGAAATTGTTTAAATCTCTTGAAAATGCCTTGGAATCTTTTAAAATGCCTTAAAATATTTCAAAGTCTTTGAAATCCCTTCAAACTATTCAAATAAATAAAAAATTTCTGGGAATCGTTAAAATTTCCTAAAATATTTCCAATCCTTTAAATCTTTTGAAATCCCTTGAAACTTTTTAAAGCTCTTGAAAATGCATGGGAATATTTTAATTAATAATTTCTTTATAATCTTTTAAAATAACCTAGAATATTTCTAATCCCTTAAAATCTTTTGAAATACCTTGAAATTTTTTAAAGCTCTAGAAAATGCCAAGGAATTTGAAAAATACCTTAAAATATTTCAAATCCTTTGGTCATTTTATCAATCAATCTGCAGAACCAATTATAGAAAAACTTTTGAAAAATCAATTGAATGATGTAAAATTGAGTACATTTATAAGAATTCAAATGAATTAGAAAATTCAAAAGAATTTTAAATCTCTTCAAATCTTTAAAACCCTACGAAATAACTCACTTTTCTTGAATAAATTCTTTAAAATCCACTAAAATGTTATTAAATCTCTTAAAATTATTAAAATTAATTAAAAATTTCTTGGAATCTTTTTAGATTTCCTAAAATATTTAAAATCCTTTGAAATCCTACAAAATACCTCACTTCTCGTGAACAAATTTGTTATCCACTAAAATATTATGAAATTCCTGTAAAATTCTATGATGATATTTCCTGAAATCCTGGAAAATGTATTAAAATACATTGAGGGTTTTAAAATCCCTTAAAATCATTGAAATTCTCGGAAATCTTATAAAATAACGCGAAATCCTTTAAAATATCTTACGACCTTATAAATCCTGTAAAATCGTATCATATCTTCCGAAATTCTAGAAAATTCATTATCCTAAAATATTTCAAACGCTTCAAAATTCCTTCAAATTAATTAAATTAATTATTAATTCCTTGGATACTTTTTATATTCCCTAAAATATTTCAAATTCTTTGAAATCCCACTAAACTACTAAAAACAATTAAAAATTACTTGAAATCTTTTAAAATAACCTAAAATAACCGTAAATATTTTAAATCCTTTAAAATATTTTGAAATTCGTTAAAGCTCTTGAAAATGCCAATTATATAATTGCAAATTAAATATAAAACTCACTGTTTCAATTTCAATCCATCTTCTCGCATTTGTTGGACTAAAGTCATAGCGTCTGGTGATTCCTCGTCCTTATTTTCATTATTCATTACAACGCTCATCGCTTGGCAATAAAGCGGACATTCCTTGTCTAAAAGAAATTTATTTATTAAATTATTTATTAAATCAAACGCTATACGTATATAAAAATACACAAAATAATAAACAATATGCAGTAACTTAAATTTTCTTCTTTCTAGCAAAAATCCTCCGAATTTACAAATTATTAATTATTTAATAATTATTTAAAATAAATCATAAATGAAATTAATAAAATTATTCTATGGGACTATTTTGAATTTCTAAAAGATTTTATTATGTAAGCTCTAAATTTACAGAAGTGCTACTTTGATATAAAAAAATTTGAATCCAGGGTGACTACTCAAATCATGGAAAAAAATCCCTGACATTTCCAGGTTTTTTCAAGTATTTCAAGTTTTTTTCGGATATAATTTTTCGTACTCTGGAGCCATTCAAATATTTCTCACTTTTTTAAAAAATCGACTCGGAATATGTATACATTTTCGCGAGATTATAAATGTTTTTTCTTCAATCCCTAAATTCCATGAATTTGAATAATAATTCACACAAATTCTTATTTTATCTTCTTAAATAGTTGAAATTTAGTGCATATTTAGATCAAATTAATGTAGCTACTATATTAAATTAAATTTAAACCGATTCCAATTCCTAACTTTTCAAATAAAAACATTGCGCATTTTCAACAAGATAGACAAAATTTATAGTTAAATTTTTAACAAAAGAGTTTAGCTTTCAACCAAGTTGTTTTATTTTCAAACAAAAAGATGAATTTTCAACTAAAATGATGAATAATTAACTGGAATATATGAATTTTAAACTAAAAAGATGCATTTTTAACAAACGAATTCAACTTTCAACCAAGTAGTATTATTTGCAACCAAAAAGATTAATTTTGCAACCAAAAAGATTAATTTTTCAACTAAAATGATGAATATTTAACTAGATAACTTGAATTTTCTACCAAAAAGATGAATTTTCAAACGAAAAGATTAATTTTCTACCAAAAAGACGAGTTTTCAATCAATTAAATGAATTTTCAAGGAAACAGTTGAATTTTCATCTAAAAAAAGACAAACTTTCAGCCGAATATTTGAATTTTGAACTAAAAACTGAAATTTCAACCAAAAACGGAAGAGTTAAATTTTCAGTTAAAAAAATTAATTTGCAACCAAAAAGATAAATGTTCACCTACAGTGATGGATCATTCAACTGGATTAGTTAAATTTTAAGCAAAAAAAAAAGAACTGTAGTAGTACAATTTTGAAAAAATTTAAATCTCAACCAAATAGTTGAATTTTCAATTCAAATAACTCAATTTTTTACCAAAAATGGAATATTTAAATTTTCAATTAAAAAAAAAAACAATTATCAACCAAGAAAAAAAAGAATTTTCAACAAAATAGTTACATTTTCAACAAAAGTGATGAATTTTCAACTGAAATAATAAATCATAAACTAGAATAGTTGAATTTTAAACCAAAAAGAAGAATTTTCAACGAAAATGGTGAATCTTTAACTGGAATAGTTGCATTTTCAACTAAATTTATGAATTTTAAACTAAAATGATGAATCTTTATCTAGAATAGTTGAATTTTCAACCAAGAAGATGAATTTTCAAACAAAAAGATTATTTTCTACCAAAAAGATAAATTTTCAACTATAATGATGGAACATTTAACTGGATTAGTTAAATTTTAAACTAAAACAAGAACTGCAGTAGTTCTATTGAATTTGAAACCAAAAAGATGAATTTTCGAATAGAATTATCAATCTTTAACTTGAATAGTTGAATTTTCAACCAAGGAAATTAATTTCCTTTAAAAAAAGACGAATTTTCAACTAAAACGATCAATTTTCAACCGAGAAGATTAATTTTCTACCAAAAAAGACGAGCTTTCAATAAATTAAATGAATTTTCAACGAAATAGTTGAATTTTCATAAAAAAAAAAACTTTCAGCCGAATAGTTGAATTTTGAACTAAAAAATAAATTTTCATCCAAAAATGGAAAAGTTAAATTTTCAGTTGAAAAAATTAATTTTCAACCAAAAACATAAATTTTCACCTACAATGATGGAACATTCAACTGGATTAGTTAAATTTTAAGTAAAAAAAAGAACTGTAGTAGTACAATTTTGAAA
>CAKNYM010048222.1:0-12908 GCA_932195095.1 Andricus curvator
ATGTAAATATATGTACAGGGAGCGGAGGCCCTCAAACCCGTAAAAGGAAGAGATTAAATATACAACTAGGTCCTAGATATGATTTTTAATGTCTTCAGTATTGAAGATTAGTTATAGATTATTAATTGAAGAGTTATTACAAACAACAATTATAAAAATTATTTCATTTTCACTCGACACCATCAATTACGAAAATATTATTTTGTTTAAATATAATAACATATCACAATGTAGAAAAATTACACATAGGAAAACTTTATGTCAGCTGCGTTTTATGTGTGGTTTTGGTAAGAGGAGATTCGATATTGTATCGAATGATTGCAACAAATCAAAAAAAAAAAAAATTTTTTTTGATTAAATTGTGATATACGTGTTCCTTTATTTTCACCATAGAATGATATATTCAAATATCAAATCTTTCTGATACCCCCTAATCTGGACCTTTCTGCCTGATTTGAAATGGAATTGAAAGATAACAAAAAATTGAAACATTTTTCAGTTATGGAATACAAAAGAGGATTTCATTTAAACGAAGATATCGATTTTAAATTTCAATCCTTTCGTATCCAAAGATCGCAACTCTTCCATAGCGACTTCTTTTTATTCCGTCTATATCCTCCAAGCTCGCTTCTAAAGCAGCACGAAATCAAATATTCCAATCGTTTACCTTGTCGTGGAGGACGAAAGACTTGCGTTTTCATATAGCACTAGTGCATTTATTTTAACCCAAAAAGATTTAGCATGCTTTTTGAGTCTTTCAACAATAGTACGGTTCGCTAGATTGTGGGATATCGATAAAATGCAATGCAAAAGTAATATCCGGCGAAGTAGATAAATAGTTTAGAACCATATTGAATCACAAATAAAAATGATTCTACCTATTTATGTATACACTCAGAGATGAATGCTGTATTTTTACCTTCAGTTTAACGCAATTTAAATATTGACCAATACAATATTGTAAATTTTACATATGCGAGCTCTAATGATACCCGCACTGAAAAAATGGGTAGTTCGGGCAAACTAATGTAGTAAGTTAATTTTCTACAATCTTTTATTAGTTTGAACTATTCAATTGGTTAAAACAAGAATTTTAATAGTTACATTAACTATAGAAAAAGTTGGTAGAGAAATATTACTACACTGGAACCTTGAATTAAGAATGGTTTCGGGCATGGCTTGCAGTCGCCTTGATCTTAAGTCCAGGGAATCCAAACGTAAACAGTCAGGGTCACGTAAATCATTTCTGTTGGTTTTGAACTCATGCTAACAGCTGAAGCAACTAACGCGTTGAGAGTACTGTCCTCATGCTGCTTGTCACGCTTGACTGAGCACCGCCTCTCTTTCGGTCCCGCGTTCCCCGCATTACAAAATGCCGAGGACATCAATTCTAGGAATATTGTAAATCCGGGGGTCTTAATTCCAGGTTCCAGTGAATACAAAAGGAGTTCGATGGATAATAAAGAATACGAGTAAATAAGAAGCTACATGTAAACTATGGAATGGTCCAAAACACCGCTGAGAAGTATGGATGTATTCACTAAGGGTGTATGTATTTGTGCTCGTGTTATGAGTACTTTACTTCCTCATAGGTATCAAACAAATTTGCTTCCTCATAGAAGGAGGTTTTTCTCTAAAAAAAGAAAAAATGGAGACTTTCAATATTTTTTAAGTTTATGTTTCTGTCTTACCGAAAATCTTATTTTCAGAAAACCAGAGAGTCCATCAAAATATCAATCGATGTGTTATATTACAATTAACAACTTCATAACTTACCGTAGTGTTATATTCCAAATTAAAACAAAAGTCTTCTTAATAAGAACAATTTAACTTTTTTTTTAACTTTCTAAGTCGCTATTGATTAATTAAGAATACTCGTAGAAAAGTCGTAGAAAATATCAATCCACGCGTCTCGAAGACGCGAACAAATACACTACATATAGTATTCTTGTATTTTGAATATCAAAACAGTTTTTCTCATATAAATAAAATTAACCATTTTTTTGGAACTTCATAAATACTCTTTGGTAGGTCATAAAAATTTCAACCATAGGTCGTTCGATGCGTCTCGAAGACGTGAACAAATACACTAGATATCGTATTGTTGTATTTTGAATATTTAAAAAGTTTTTCTTGTATAAACAAGGTAAAATTTTTGTTTTGAAATCTTGAAACTAAAAAAAAGCACTTCCAAATAGCTAATCTAGGTCAAAATCCTATCAGACCTGGATATCAGTGAGAGCTACAATTATTCGTCCAAATTTAATCATCATAGCTGTTTAGTTGTTTTACTTTTCGATATATGGTGAACAGAAAAAAGGTACACATGCTCCACACACACATGGACATTTTCAAAAAATTGTATTTTCGAGCTCCTGGTGTCGAATTATATCGAAACATGTCAAAAAAGTAGATTTGAAAATTCAGGTAATTGCAAACCTCCCTCTGTGAGGAAGCAAATGAATTAGAAAGTGCTTTTTTCACGCAAATCGTCCAAAAAATTTTTTGAATCAACAAAAAGATAAATGCGTCAGAAAAAATTGAATTTAGGGGGTCTGCAAACCCCATGAAGTTCAACGCGTATTTCCCACCGGAAAGGCCTTTTTGTAACTTTTATTCAGAATCGTCAATCCTAAGTGAATCGAGTTGAAACTCAACATTTCTCTTCAACATTAGGTATAGAATAAAAATGTATAAATAATTATTAAATATCACCTCCATAAGTCTGTTTTCTAGGGTCTCATAAACCCCATAAGTGAAAATTGGGTTTTGCAAATTTTTTGGCTATAATTATAATTTTTTTGTGGTTTTTTAAATACAAATGGTTTCTAATACATTAAGTACTACTTTCTACTAACAATTAGATGTTTACATACATTGTGTACACAATTTATTATTCTTTTTAGCGATTTTCTCTTAGAATAAAGTTAGAAAGTCGCGGTTTTTTTCCGAATTTTTCAACTTTTTTTCAACTTTTCAGTTAGAGCGAGGAAATAATCAATTATATTCAACATATAAGTGCTTGTTTAAACCATTTACTATTATTTATAATTATATTCTCTTAGAATAATGTTAGACAGTTGAAATTTCTTCTAAAATTTTCTACTTTTTGTTCACCTTGTAATTAGAGTGAGGTAATCATTATTTTAAGTTGACAAAAATAATTGTTTAAACAATTTATTAATATTTATAATAATATTCTCTTTGAATAATGTTAGAAAGGGGCTGTTCAACAAATATGTAACGCATTTAGGTGGGGGGGGGGGTTCACTTCGGCCGTCACACCAGTGTTAAACTTACACACACTTACTATTAAAGAACGTTACGACGGGGGGTGGGGGGGGGTCCGGAAAAAGCGTAACGTATTTTTGAGCGGCCCCAAAGTTGCGGTTTTTTTTTAAATTTTCAACTTTTTGTTCAATTTTCACTTAGAGTGAGGTAATAATTACAGAAATTTAGTAAACCTAATTGTTTCAACAAATTATTATTATTTATAACTATCTTCTACTACATTAATGCTAGATAGTTGTGGTTTTTCCCGAAATTTTTAACTTTTGTCCACTTTTCACTTAGATTGAGGTAATGATTAATTCAAGTTCGCAAAAATAATTGTTTCAACAATTTATTATTGTTTATAACTGTCTCATATTAGATAGTTGCTAGAAAGTTGCGGTTTTTTTCTGAAATGTTAACCTTTGCTTTGGCTTTAGTTATGAATAAATAATAAATAAACATTGAAGAAAATCATTTTTTAAACAACCCCTTTCTTATTTTTTGAATATATTTTTCCGAAATAAAACAGATATTTGAAATATTCTTCAAATTTTTTATATGGATCATATCAAAAGAAAATTTTCCTCGAAGTAGTTACTGAGAGCCTTTTCATTTAAATTAATATTAATATTTATTATTTGTTCATGGCTAAAATGTCAACGAAAAACTTAAAATTTCAGAAAAAACCCGCAACTTCCTAGCATTTAATTGAGAGAAGATAGTTATAAACAATAATAAATTGTTTGAACAATTAAGTTTGTTCTTTTGCTTTAATTATAATCTCACTAATCGCAAGTGAAAAGTGGACAAGAAGTTAAGAATTCCAGGAAACGGCAACTACCTAGCATTACTATAGAAGAAGATAGTTATAAACAATAATGAATGGTTTATACAATTATGTTTGTGAAATTTACATTTTTTAAATGGAAAATTTCAGAAATAACGGCAACTTTCTAGCATTATTGAATGAGAATATTAATAAAAATAATAATAAATTCTTTAAACAATTGTGTTTGTCAGCTTGAATTAATCATTACCTGACTCTAATTGAAACGTGGAGCAAAAGTGAAAAATTGTAGAAAGGAAATTACAACCTTTTAGCATTATTCTAAGAGAATTTTGTTACAAATAATAATAAATGGCTTAAACAATTATTTCTGTTGAATTAAATTAATTATTGCCCCGCTCTAATGTTTAGAAAGTAATTTTTGATTCGTATTCCAGGTCTAATTGTGAAGAGAAATGTTGAGTTTCAACTCGACTCAGCTAATATTGACGATTCTGAATCAAACTTACAAAAATATATTTTTTTCTTATGAGAAATACATATTAAACTTCATGGAGCTTGCGAAACCTCTAAATATAATTTCAAAAAAAAAAAAAAAAAAACGCATTTATTTTTTTATGGATTAGTACAAATTTGTGAGCGATATACATGGAAATTCGAAAAATCATTCAGTAGAAAAATATCCATAAAGCACTTAATTTTTTCATTTGTTTTAAATTATTAGTGCACACCTGAAATTATTCTATATTTTTTATATTTTTGAAATTAATTTTCAAGAGGAAATTGTGCTATTTACTACAATAACTATTTTATTACTATTTTAACAAATGACAGTAATGCTACTATTTTCTCAAATTTTTGTTAACTAATTCAACTATTTTTCACTTTGCCTTTAAACATATTTTCAAACTTCTTCTCCGATTGGCTTAAATAACATATGCGCCATCTTAAGAATAGAAATTTCAAAATATTTCAAGATTTTGAATATTTCAAGGGATTAAAAAGTTTTCGCTGAAATTTTAAGAGGTATTACAAATTTCAAGATAATTCACGGACACGATTTTACAGGATCTCCAAGGACTTTATAGTTTTAAAAATGAATATGTAGAGAACTTTAGAGAATAAATGAAATTTTAACTGATTTCTAGGGATTTCAAGGGATTTCTGCGGATTTTGTGGGGCCTCAGAGGATTCCAAAGGTTTAAACATTTGCAAAGGAATTTTAAAATATATTGAAGATTTCAAGATGTAACGGGATTGAATGCGTATTTAATATAATTGTGTCGTTTTTTGATTTGAGGGGCAAAGTAATTTTGAATTAAAAAAAAAATTTCCAAAAACTATTTATTTTTTAGGTTAATATAGGTTATAATAATGATCAATTTTTTTTACTAGTTGTATTGTTAACCAAGAAATATTCAATATTTTTAAGAAGAGACTAATTTTCTGTAGAAAAGTTTAATTTCCTAACCCGAAAATATGAATTTTCCACCAGAAAGTTAATTTTCAATAAAAAAATTGAATTATGAACCAAATACATGAATTTTCGATCAAGAAGATTAATTTTATACTAAAAAAGACAAATTTTCAACTGAAATTATGAATCATCAAATGTAAAAATGACTTTATAACAAAGTAGTTCAACTTTTAACCAAGTAGTTGTCTTTTCAACCAAAAAATATGATTTCTCAACCAAAAATGTAACAGTTGATGTTTCAATTCAAAATGATTTTAATTTTAAATAAAAAAAGTCGAATTCATAAAAAAAGTTCAACAAAATAGTTGAATCCTAAACGAACAAGATGAATTTGCGATTATAAAGATTAATTTCCTGCCAAAAAAGAGATAAATTTTCAACAAAATGGTGTTATATTTCAATTTATTTATTTATTTTTTTGGTTCATTTGCTTTAGGGCTATATAAATATATTTTTCCTAGGTTTCTCGAGAAAATTAAAATAGAGTTTTGAATATTTCAGATATGTCGAAAAAGTATCTAGAAAATTGGTAAGAAATTTTTTTTACAGGGTTTTTCGAAATTTTAGGAAAAATATTTAAGACTTTCAGAGGTTCAAAGTTTTAAAATATTTTTGATCTCTTAAAAATTCCAAAAATTCCTCAATACCTTTTAAACTGACTCGAATTATTCCTAGAATTGTTTTAAAATCTTCCGGATTCATTTTTAATAATTTTGGAAATTTTTTGTAATATTTTATAATCATCTGAAATATTCTCTTCAAATTAATTAAAAAGAACAATAACTTTAAATATTCACAGGAATCTTAAGAAATTTTTTTTAATATCTTGAAACGTTTCAAAACATTTTGTTTTAAGTTTTTTGAAATTTTTTAAGAACTTCTAAATATCTTTTAAAATAATTAGAAATTTTCCTAAAATTTTGAAAAAATTCTGTAAAAATGAAAAACATGTCTTCAAATCTTCCAGATTCTTTTTTGATGATTTTGGAAATTTTTTGGAATGTTTTGAAATATTTTAAAATTAATGTTGTAACACAAAAAATCATTAAATATTTCCCGAGAAATCGTAAGACATTTTTTTTGTATTTTCTTGAAACCTTTCAAGATTCTTAAAAAGCTTCTAAATTTTTTATTCGAAATCTTCAAATATCTACACTTTGTTTCAAATAAAAGTATTTTTAAATCTTTTAAAATATTTTCTTTTTATTTCAAAATCTACATTTAGTATAAAATTTGTCGGTACCGGTAATTTTTTGGTTACCGGCACTAGAAATTTTTTATTGTATTATATTTATTTTATTTCTTAAACTAAGATATTCTAAGTTTTTGTCCATAATTTCATTTTTCTCGTCTCTTTGTATGCGTGAAAAAGTTTACAAATTATAGTCTGGCAACAAAATGTTGAGAACAGAATTATTTCTCAATATTACAAAATAATTAAAATTAAAATTTTCTCCTTAAAAGTAATGTTTAGAAACATTCACAAATAATTTATATCGTCAAGTAGAATTACTTATTTGGAAATTTTGATTTACTACATCGACGGTACAGAAAATTCTTAAGCTTTATTAATAGATAAGAACGCATATAAACCTCATTTTATATTGTCGAGGGGTAATGAATAGAATCCTTTTGTCATATTCAAAAAATTAGTTTTGAATTTTTTCATCATTTTTTTCATATGTTAAGGCCATGTGAAGAGTGGGTCACGTGACCGGATTCCTACCTTAACGACAATTTTTTTATTTGTTAACTTATTTTCATACGAATAGCCACATCGAGTTGTAAATTTGGGATAATCAATAAGAAGTACTAAGAAAGGTGGGTCTGGCCCTAAATTTTTATAATTATGAAAAAAGTTTGTTTTGTAAATAATTTGTTCTTGCTTTTTTTATGATTATTAAAATTTAGGACCAGAGCCATCTTTTTTAGTGCTTCTTATTTATTATCCACAATTTTCAACTCGATGTGGCTATTCGTGTGAAAATAAGTTAACAAATAAAAAAAGTGTCTGTAAGGTAGGAATCCGGTCACGTGACCCACTCGCCACATGGCCTTAAGAATAGAATATTCTTGCCCTTATTATTAAAGAATCATTTACAATTTGAAGTTTTCCCCTTCGAAATAAATTTTTAGAATGGAAATTCCTCATTTGGAAATTACGATTTACACAATTCTTGTAAACTGAAATGAACAAACTGAAAACAGCCACTTAAATTATTTTCGATAATTTCGTTCCACCTATTTTTTTAAAATGAGATTGATTGAACTTTAACGTTATACTATAATTTTGGATACATGGATTTCTTATAGGGTTGAAATGTTAAAAATATTACGTAATAATATCGAACCCCCACGTAACAGATCGTAATCCCCCCCCCCCCATCTCCCGAAAAAAGCTGTTACTTAATTTATGGATGGCCCCTAATGAAAGATTGACTTTTGGTGGAAGTTTTCCTACTTAATTTTTTTTGTTAGAGTGGTTTCATATACGGCAATTTTCCCTCAAACTGTCTTACGTATTTGAGAAAAATATTAGTGGTGCGCGTGTGCGTGACAGGCTGCCCGGCGCGTTTATACTCATGCAAAAGGAAATTCAAAGCACATGAGGAATCGCAGTTTTTAAAGCTATAAAACTCGGTCGGCATTTTTTAAAAATTTAAATGCGATACCATGTCGCGGTATGGTTTACAAGCTCATTCCCGTGAGGCCATGAATAATGGACCTGTTATATATTTATCGACGATAGCGTGTGCGAGTACCCACAGGATTCGTAGAAAAGTGTCGCACCAGTCACATATATGCACGTACCTAAAGTGTAAGATTTCTTCCTCCACGGGCCGCTTTTGTAAAATCATCAGAATCATTTCTCAATACATTTATCGAATTGATAAGCGAATTCTTAATTCAATTTATTTTTCAAGGCATATAATTGAGGGCCTGGATCAAGTAACTTTAAAAATTATTCTCCACGGGAGGGATTAGTTCCTGACCGTGTGAGCTTAAAGGAAGTACAGCCCCCCCCTTACTCTTTTCTGCGAAATAATTCAATAAGCGGTTATTTGATCCGGATCCTCAATTTATATTGTATTCTTTACAATATAAATGACTGGATGAAATTGATTCGCGAATATGATTTTCACATGAAAAATCTTCAATTTTAATATTTTGCATTTGCAGATGTAACTAGAACTATAATACTATCTTCACCAATATGATGATGAAATTAGGAAATCAAGAGAAAAAATAATTAAAATTGCTTGTAACAACTACATAAGTAATGCTGAGCAGAATATAATAGTATATCACCTTTATCTTTTTGGGGTTTTGTGAATAGACTTAAACAGCATTCCAGAAATCCTGAAATTCTAAATTATAACAATGCAATATATATAATTCTCCTGAACAAATTGTCAATATCTTCGCTGAATATTTTTAGAGTGTTTATATATAAATCCAAGTAATATAACTAATGAACCAAACATAAATATTAAACATAAATTAATAAGTGATCTATCATTCAGCTCTGAAAATGATGTATTAATGGCGATAAAAAAACTTCCAGCTAAACACACACCAGGATTAGACTGTGTTCCTTCTTCAGTAATTAATAAATTGTCTAGTATTCTTGTCACACCGCTGACAATAATCTTTAACTTTGCGTTAAAATCTGGAATTTTTCCGAGTATCTGGAAAGCTACAAAAAGATGTCCTATCCTGAAAAACGGAGATGCTTCTAATGTAAAAAATTACAGACCTATATCAATTATCAATAACATCCCTAAAATCTTTAAAATGTGCATTTATAGAATAATCTTCAATGCGATGCAAAGTAACTTGTCTGACTATCAACATGGATTTTTACGGCGTAGGTCAGTTGTTACCAATCTTTTGTTATTTACTCAGCACGTACATGTTCTTCTCGATACTTACGATCAAGTAGATGTAATATACAGGGTGATTATTTTATCTTGAGACATCGAAATATCTCAAGAAATACGCATCTAACGAAAAAAAATTCTGTAATAAAAACACTTTGTTTTCGATGGGGAAAAGCGACTCCTTAAAAATTTACCCCACCCGCTGGGGCGGGGGTAACTTTAAAATCTCAAATGGGAACCTATTTTTTTATTGCAGATTTAGATTCTTTATCAGAAAATACGTAAGGTTTATTTGAAAAGTTTTTTTCGATTCGCGCCAGATGGCGCTGCATTGGCAAAAAATGACATTGTTGACTGTTCAAGGAATGCGCTTCCAAAAGAAAGATAAAGAGGACAAACGGTCCGTTTGTTTGGGTTGGTTAGTTTAGGTTCGTAACGTTGCTGACGTTCGTTTGGGATAGCTTTGGTATCTTAGTTACGTTCGTTTGGGTTGATTGGGTTCTTAGTTTCTTTGATTTGGATGATTTGGTTGTGCTGCTTACGTTCGTTCGGGTTGGAATTATTGCAGGGCCGCCAAAACGTGTTGAGCCCAGGTGGGTAGTTTTGCTGACCGCGGGAGTGAACAGGAGGAGGGGGAAGGTCTTTGTTATTATTGTCGTTGTTTTGTTCAAATTTTCAGGTGGGTAATTAACCACCTTCAGAAATTTCAAATGGGTAGTGCTACCTACCGTACATAGGGCTTCCGCTGCCTCTGATTGATTGTGTTGCTTACGTTCGTTTCGGTTCGCTTTGTTGATTGCGTTCATTTGATTTTGTTATGTTGGTTGCGTGCATTTGGGTTGGTCGTATTGGTTGCGTTAGTTTGGGTTAGTGTTGGTGGTTACGTTGTTTTGGGTTTGATTAACAGTGTTGGTTCACACATCCAAACTAATCCAAAAAAAAAAAACAACCAGCACGTAACTAAGATACCAAATCCAACCCAAACGAACGTCAGCAACGTAACGAACCTAAACAAACCAACCCGTACTGACCAACCCAAACAAACGGACCGTTCGTCTTTTTTATCTTTCGTTTGGAAGCGCATTCCTTGAACTGTCAATATTGTTATTTTCCGCCAATGCAGCGCCATCTGGCGCGGATCGAAAAAAAACTTTTCAAATAAAACTTACGTATTTTTTGATGGGGAATCTGATAATATATTGAAAAATATAGGTTCCCATTAAAATTTTTAAAGTTACCCCCTCCCGCTTCCAGGGGGTGAGGTGTGGGGTAAATTTTGTTGGGGGCGCTTTTCCCCCTCGAAAATAAAAAGTTTTTATGAGGGACATTTTTTTCGTTCAGATCATATCTGTCTAAATGAGAAAATGAAGTTGTATATAATTATGGGCACTCTTCTCGGAAATGTCGGCCTATATCGGGAGTTCCTCAAGGTTCAAATCTTGGCACATTATTGTTCATTATATTCGCGCCCGATATCTTCTTGGGCTTACTTTGTTACTACTTGATCTATGCTGATGATATTAAATTATATTATCCTGTATCTAGCGTCAATTCATATTTCGAGATCAATTTAGATCTCCTCATCAGGGATTATTTATAGGAAAACTGCAAGGTTTGATTAATAGAATCTTATTCTAATAAAAACTCACATAATACCTGAAAATAAAATCATGGATATTTTTGCAAAAACTTACTTAGTCTAATTTTACATTCATTAGTGACAAATTGATAGACGTATACGAGTTATTTTTTATAACATGAGTAAACGAACAATTTTAGCAAAAAATTAGTAGATCCCAATTTTTATTTTGTTGATTCATTAAATAAACCTCCTTGATAATTTTAACCGGTTCTCCAATAATATCAGAGTTACATTTCCCCATTTCAATCCATTTCGTTGAAATTTTTAATTAAAAAAAAAACGATCTATTAAAATAAATATTAAGAATCAGAAGCTGTGAAAGATCAACTCCCTGTGTATAAATGCACACATTAAATTCAATATGTTTTCCAGAGTCAGCACGACATTAATTAAATTCCTGTTAAAAGTCACAATAACAGTCTTAAATTAAGGTAGCTTTATTTTAATGTATATTCAAAACATAAAAATTGAAATATTAGAAAGATAATTCTTAAAATTTCTCAAAAAGACAAGAAGATGAACCTCCCGGTGATTACTTTTTTGAATCTTTTTATTTTACATTTTTCACAACACAGGAAGAAAATACCGCTATCGAAATATACTAGGTGCAGTATTCAAAGTTACGACGTCAACGAACGAATCTTAATCTAAAAAATATGAACTGCTGCAAATTTCATTAATTCCAAAAATTTTGAAATTTTCAAAATTTTTGGTAAATTAAATTCACCATAAATTTCAAAAATCTCCATAATTTTATTATAAAAAATTTCCTAAATTCATATATAAAAATAAATCATGTCTGGAACCATGCATTCCTTAAAACAATATCGTATGCACCAAGAAGGGGACTTTTTACAAATCGTATTTCCTTATGCCAAACTCGCTTTACTTACAATTACCTCAATAAAAATTACATTGTCAGAAATAAATATTGGTCTAAATACGTAAGTAAATCATTTTATTAATTCAATTACCGTCAAACGAGGTAATTTAGGACATGTGGAGTAAATTCGGACACCCCTAAATTCCCTAAATTAATAGGATAAATTATTCCAAACTGTACCAAGAATCTGGAATCAGTTCAAGCCTTAACTGGTTCTAGATTCTGGTTAAAACCACCCACCTCAAGTAATTTAAACGCTCAATTTAGGAATGTCCGAATTTACCCCACATTTCCGAAATTATCCCGTTTGATGGTACATTTCCTTTCAAGACATTATGTTACTACTTTTACTGCTCAAAGCTTCATTAAAATGTCAAAAATACGTTGAAACATGAAACACTAATCACTCTAGCGAAGAATGTTGCGGAAATAAAGCGCGACGTGAGCAGTACGAAAGTCGCTGACTATGTTGTGGTTTTTGATGCCATCACAGCAACTATTGTACTGAGAAACTTTTAGCTAAAAGGCACCGCAGTAGTTGTCGTGTTTACAGTGAAACAATAGAATGTCGAGTTAACCAGCCCGAAAGCCACTTCTGGTATCCTATCCATGCTTTATCGACATTATAGGTGAAGTGGGGTATGGTGCCGGTGCGGGGCACGGCGACTATTACAAATAACGCCCGTGTTTGTTGTTTTCAACAATTCAATTCATCTTTTAAAATACCACGAAAAAAGCACATAAAAATAGCGGGATCATTTTTGTTGCAGCTCATTTGCTATGCACTCGAAATAATACTTTGTCCAACGCCCACGATGTAAATGCGACTTTGGAGGCTCGTCTCGAGACAACGAAGTTGTCGATTCCTCAACTCATGACGTCACAGTGGTCGACGTGAGTTTACTTTTCCCACTCCTAATCTCATGACGTCACAGTGGTCGAAGTGAGTTTTCTTTTCCCACTAG
>CAKNYM010048222.1:13308-84334 GCA_932195095.1 Andricus curvator
ACTTCCTTTCCAATAAGGTACTATATCCTCTGATAGGTTCTTATCAGTTTTAATAAATAATTCAAAATAAATCTCTTCTCGGTCGTAGCAATGACAAAAGATGTGTAGTTTTCTGTTCTTTAGTCTGTCTCGTGTATCATTTTTGTAATATTGTCAGAAATAAATTAATAAAAAATTAAGGATATTGTTTCGAGGATGCTCATTGATAGAAATATTAATCAATTATCTTGTTGATCACAGTTTTCTGTCTTATATCAAATTTGTCTAGATAAAATTCCAAACATAACCTATAAGTTATGTCATTATGGAAAATGGATTTAAGGAACTTTTA
Organism: Andricus curvator; assembly: GCA_932195095.1. Classification (NCBI taxonomy): domain Eukaryota; kingdom Metazoa; phylum Arthropoda; class Insecta; order Hymenoptera; family Cynipidae; genus Andricus; species Andricus curvator. The sequence continues at coordinate 13,640 of CAKNYM010048222.1, forward strand.
GGTATATATGTATTAATTAGAAAACAATACAATATCTTCACAATTAATTGTGATACAGTGAATTAACTAAAAGTATTTGTTTGTAATTATCGTGAATTATTTGAGAAATTGACATTTGAGATGCTATTGTATGGACGATAGCCTATTATTCGTCGGAACATTTCCTACGAAATCAAAACTCCAGTATTTTGTATTACAGTTTGTAACGTAATTTAGGCTCCTATAACTTTCGAAACAAGAAATTTAAGAAGATTGTTATTTCTTTTAACACTTCTACGTGTTTACTAAATTCCTTAAAAAATGAAGTTAGACTAATTCTTATGCGTAGCGAAACGATAGATTAATGCTTATTCGTAATGGGATGATAGTCGCTTTCTTAAAAGTAATGGAACAATAGCCATTGCAATAGCCATTACAATAGCCATAATTCGTAGAACCCATCGACATGAACATAACTGCAATCTCATTTTCCGCTGTCTCATTTATTTTGCAACTCAAAACAACGCTAAATCAGTGTACTTTTGAGGATCGGCGTTTTTCTGTGAGCTGGGGCTTCAATTAGAAGCAATTTTTGGTTCCTAAGGAGCTGCAACAAAAAAAAACTCTCTTGCTGAAAAGGAATCAAAATCGATGAATTTGTTCGAAAGGAAACTCCAGTTGGACCACCAAAGGAACCTAATTTTAATAGGGACTTTTTCCAAAGAACCTATTTATCGCTTTGCCAACTTCGACATTTTATATAGTTAATAACGCAACTTTTAAGATAAAGCACACATGTAATAGAATTCTGGTGGACATAATTTGATGAAGAGAATTAAAGTACAATATATCATCGCAATTAGAATAGATATAATGATTTGATAAATTGACTTGCATATATCATTTGCAGTTTATATAGCGAACTTATAAACATAAAGGCGTATCCATAGGCAAGAAACTTTTCGTCTTAAGCAAAGATTTGTCTTAAGTTATCGGTTGACAAATTCTGTAAACCCATAACTTACTAACCCCACTTTGCAAGCGGTTGGTTTGTGAATGCGCCTTCATGGTGTTACATTCAAGTATCTCCAAAGGAAACCTTTGGGTCTCCACAGGTTTCTATTGAAGTTCAAGTTCTAAAAGATACCAAATTTTATTTAAGCCGCAACAGTCTTGGCTGAAACAGATGAAAAAGTCTTAGGCAGAAATTAAGCACTTACAGCATATTTTGAAATGCTTGAAGTATGAAAATGTGCGTTTTTAATAATTGAAGTATTATATTAAACTTCTGGTATCATAATTTGTTTTTATAAACGTTTTAAATATATTAAACTTAATTAAGACTTGCACCATCACGTACGGGGCACGGCGTGACGCCACGCTGCGGCATGCCATATGTATTTCAGCAGGGAGTAAGAGGTTATGACTGCTTTTGCAACATACTTTACTTTCATTGATAAGACAACATTTGAATAGTCTAAAAAATGAATGGAGTAATTTTTCTTTGTTACATTACGTTCTCAAGAATTATTATATTGTATAAGTTTTATTCTCTAATGTTCATACTGTTCAAATAAACTGCAGTAATGTGACGGCCGCCGTACCCAAGTGTATGGGGCACACCGGCCGAAATGCAACACCCATCAATTAAATGAATATTAAATAATAACGTAGTTAAAAAGCAGTTTTGAGTAATAACATATGTTTCCTGATGATGTAATCATAATTTATAGGGCATTTAATTCAAAGCGCGGCACTGTACCACACACCCCTAATTTATTTTTATTGTTCACAGAGTGTAACTTTAACCCCTGATCCACCACCAGGAACACTGGTTGCACATAAAGGTTCCTATATCTATACTGTTAATTTTTAAGATTTTATATGCTGTTACAATATGGGTGTAAGCTAAGAATAACAATCACTGCATTGCAAAGGTAAAATTGCAAATTTTCTGTAATTCGTGGAGTTACCGTCGAGCATTCCAATGCATGTATTGTAAATATTTGTAACATCCGGCGGCTAAGGTACGATTCTCGGTAACTGCGAATTTCAATTTTTTTTAAACACTTTTTTCCGCAACATTAGAATACATGTAATGTAATCTTACAGTACCAGCATTCCGAAACTATGATATCTTCTATTGTAATCACTGTAAAAAATTTCGGGAATTCCCCCTAGGCCCTAACTTCGGTATGGAATATTCTTAAATTTTTTTAGGGAAAATACTTTATCCGAAAAAATCAGTATTTTTCCCTAATTTTCAGAAAAAATGATAATGAGTCGTATCTATTGCCGAAAAAATCTAGAATAATTCGGAAATGTTAGGGAATTAACAAAACGATATGAATATGGAAATGTTTTCTTATCCTTTCAAGAAATTTTCTTATACTTTCATAGGGAATATTTCTTAATATTTCCGCGAATCAAGCAGAAATTTCCACTTTTAGTATCAAAAGGACTACCGTGTATACCATTAAGCCATTTCCCTTTCAGGGTAGGCGTGACACTACCCGATTCGGGTAGTGTTTCTAGGTGGATAGTTTCTTGTAGTAAATAACTACAAGTGTGGGCTCACCACACCCGTATATAATTAATTATTAATTATATTATTAAATTTACATAATTAACCGTAAATATTAGTAATTTTTCCCCACATCCTCATAAAATTAAGAAAGTTTTAGGAAATGTTTGATAGAAGTCAGATAATGTTACTACCTTTTTGATAATATTCATACTTGAAAGAAAAATTATTTCTGACAACTACACGCTCCGAAAAAGCATCTTGCAGTTTCTTTACAATAAACGACATATGAAGGGTGGCAGTAAATAATTAGATAACAAACAAATTCAGCATTTTACAAAAGAGCAAAAAAAATCTGTAAAATCAAAATCACCACTTAAAGATAAGACAAAAAACCACTTCCGAGATGACGTATTGCTGATTCAAGCCCGAATGAATATGATTAGAGAAACTTATCCAGTTTCGAGGAAATAGATGTGTCAGTTGTCAATCTCAAAGTGACACTGACCACAAATTGGAACAGGCTCGGCTGCGAATTGCGATAAAAAATATAAAATCGTCAGTTTCAATAGAAATATTGATGCTGAAACTCGTGCTGAAAGGATGAAACAAATATTACTACGCTCAAATCCTAAGATAATATTTTCACTCAAATTTAAATAAAATTTTTTTAAATTACTGTATTAAAAAATGAGAATTTGAACAAATCCATTGAACACAACGTGTATTTGATTTTTAAAGAATTTTTCATGCAATGAACCCATTTTCGGAAGAATGTTGGTTATCTATTTCTGTACCGCCACCCTTCATTTACAATCACATTAATTGGAAATAAAATTATTTTTGATAATTATACGCAGGCTCGGATTTATATTCGTTTCAATCAACAAAGTTTCTGTTTTTTCAACCGTAGAATATGGTTATTATATGGGAAGAAAATATTTAGTTGACCCAGAAAATTTTTCATTCAAAACTTTTGGTTCGGTTAACAAAATTATGTTCTAAAATACTATATACTCCTCACTTATATGGGTATCTATTTATAATACAGTGGCTCTAACTATATTTATATAGCAACAGTCTTCCATTATACCTTAAGATTTTGCAAATTGGTCTTTTTCATTTTTCGGAAAATATTCACAACTTTCAGGATTTTTTCCTAAAAGTTTTAGAAACAAATTGATAGGGCAAGTTTCCGCTAGGTGGCTGACAATAAAAGTATCCAATAAGTGAAAGAGACCATCGTGCTATTTGTTATTGTTGCTAATTTATATTATTTTTCATCATACCTCAATCAATATTTTTTCTGTTCTACACACGGAATTTGAAAATTTTTTAAGCAGTGGGAAGTCTGAACGCTTAAGATTCAGAAACCGTTGCTGCGGTAACCGCTCCACAGTGGTCTGAAATAGGAATTTACTGTTCATAATCGCCCACAGGTCGTATTTCTTAATCGATTTCAAAGTATTTTTTTAGAAATGCTCAGCATTTAATTTTTAAGAGAATTGAGTTTTTCGATTTTTTAATTTTTGTCACAGAGCAACAATATATAAATAAATACAGTGACAAAATTGACCATTTCAGCTTTGTGAATTTTTATCTCAAGAAAAAATACAGAACGAAACTCACTATTAGCTGGAATTATTGCATCTGCACTCATAGAACAGAAATAATTCTAATAATATTTAATTATCATTAAAATTGTTTGTTTCACGTTAGTTGCTACAATTTTTCATGAGAGTCATAATTTATAATGAAAAATTAGCATAATTTAACATTTACTGTTTTTATAAACATCTTGATAAACAAATTCTAAAAAAATGAGTTTTTCTCATAACTAAATTGATTTTTCTGACCAAGAGTGATTCACAATTGTCTTCAAGGGCATTTGTATACTTCAAGCTTCATTAAATATAAATAATATAGATTGAAAAAAACAATTTATTTAAACAAATGTCCCGAATGGCCGTTTCCTTGTAGAAAAAAACTATATTCCTTGCGATGATTAACCAAGGAAATTGTTTAAAATATGATTTATGTGATTGTTATAAACATTTTTCTAAATGAAAACTAAGATTTATCATTTTTACGTACAGAAAAAATGTTTCCTTTCACTGAAATTATCCGACAATAAACTAACATTGATTTAAAAACTGGATATGTAACACTAAATAACAATTTGCATAATTGTGAATAACAATTTCTATTAGAAAATGTCCCAATCTGTCGTTTGATAGTATAGAATAAGGCTATTTCTTGATACGAGACTAGTCTACAATTTATTCATTAATATTGGTGACAGTTAATAAATAAATAAGCAAATCAGTTAATGACAATTTTTGTAACATTTAATGAAAACTTCTCTATATGCTTAATGGAAAAAATTCTTGCCGAAAGCATTTTAATCATTTTGATATTCATAAAATTTTAGATGAATCATACAGTAAGTTTAAATTTATACTAATTTTTGGTTATAAATTATGAAACTTATGAAAAATCTTGGCAACTAGCGTAAAACAAACAATTTTTTCCATGAGAAAAAAACACTAGTAAGAATTTGTTTATGAAAATTGTTTATAATGTGAGTTTCTACTCGTATTTATATTATTTGTCACCTTATATGTTTGAATATCGTTGCTCTGTGACAAAAATGAAAAAATCGCAAACCACACTTCTCTTAAAAATTTAATGCTGAGCATTTCTAAAAAAATATTTTGAAATTGGTTAAGAAATACAACCTGTGGGCGATTATGAATAGTAAATTTCTATTTCAGACCACTAAGCGCTTACCGCAGCGCTTGCGCTAAACAATATTATTTATCACTAACCCAAAGAGCGAGCACAAAAATTTGAAACGGTTTCTGAGTCCTAAGCGTTCAGACTTCCCACTACTAAATTTTTTTTTCAAATTCCGTGTGTAGAACAGGGCAAAATCGGCATTTGTTTATTAAAAAATGATATAAATTAGCAACAATAGAAAATAGCACAATTTTGAGAATATTATTGTTGATTGCATTTATTTTTCACTATTTCCTAAAATTTTAATCAATTTTTCATAAATATTTTACGAAAGAATAATTTGTTAATTAAACGATGCAGAAATGTTCAATCGCACATTGTGAATAAACAAATACATTTTTCTCAACAATGTTTATAACATGCCTTTATACTAATGAGTAGATTATTTTTCAATACTTAGTTTTCATTTTCTTTTCAATGTCATAAATCATAGGCTCACTTGGGAAATTTGTACTCTTTGAGAGTTGTCGACTAAGGTATGGAAATTAAGTTTGTAAGTATATAAGCATGGAGGTCACGTTGTTTTTCTGATACGTGGCTAACGTCAAATTAATTTTTTTAATAAATTCCATAACTTTCGATGAATTCCCGAATTTTCGCAAAATTTCGCATACAGTATTTTAGGAAAAATTTCTTAACTTTAAGGGAAATTCCCGAACTTTTGTGAAATTTTCCCTTCTGTGTCGTATCAAAAATTCCCTAACTTTCAGGTAAATTCCCGAACTTTTTCTGAATTTTACCTATAGTTTGTTAGGAAAAAATTCCCGACTTTATTTAAATTCCCGAACTTTTACGGAATTTTCCGTGTAGTTTATTATAAAAAATTCCCTAACTTTAAAGTAAATTCCCAAATTTTTTCCGAAATTTTTCATACGCAATGCTGGAGAAAATTTACGAAATGTTAGGGTTATTAGCTTCCCGAACATTTCTGAAAAAATTTCTTACAATGGTTACCTTTTACGTCTTCGAAATAAACTTTCAAAATGTAGTAGAGTTCCAGCAGACATTTTTTCCAGTGATTTTGCTACTATGGCGAGCAGACAGCAGAGATACTGTTTTTTTTTCTTCAATTTTTTTGTGCAGCAGTACTTTTCAAAACAAGAGGCAACAATTTATCTCCGTTGCAGATTCATGACACATCCTTCCTCCTCGTTGGTGCATCCCTGATATAAATTATCCTTCCCATGTTGGTCAACTGGGACGACTATACCGGACTATACCCAGGGGTGCCCATACGCCCGGAAAACCGGTGGGAAACCTATTTTTTACAAATATACTACTTTAACGACGTTCATTACTTGAATTAGTGCGAAACCGCTGTCAGTTTCCCAGTTCGTATTGCGAGCTCGCGCAATGTTACCATTATTTCCTACTAAATAAATTGTTCCATATGGAGGGGTATGTAGTAATACGCGTTTTCAGTAAACCATCACTCTCTGAGGATTTAACTTTGTATGGGATATTGCAAATAACAAAGCAAAAAGTATTTTCTCTGTTATGAAAAATTTAAGCTCTTTTATTTAACGTTTGTTATTGACGAATGACATTCAGAAATGTAGAATCAAGGGTGCACCGTTTTACCCCACATGCGCTGGTTAGCCCCAATTGACGGTATTAAGAATATTGTAGCATTTTACAATATTCTAAAAAAATTTAGAAAATTATATTTATACCTAGAAAAAATTTTATTTCTGGTAAATTACCCCCCCCCCCCCTCCAATATTTTTAGTTCTCGGAAAAAAATATTTCGGATTTAATGGGAAAAGCTTAGTTTTTGGGAAAATGGGAAAAACTTTCGAAAAATGGGAAAAACTTTTTCTTTAGGGAAACGTAAAATTTTAATAATGTGATTATCAAAAAAAAAAAAATTAATAATGACATCCTAAATGAGATAATTAACAAAATAAGACGCCCTGGATTCAAAATAAGTTCAGTGAATCCATTACGTAAAATATAAAATTCAACTCAGTACATATTTGAATGATTTTCCAGTAGGTGACACTGAACCATTTTTGACTGTTCATTAAAAATTTGTACACACTACAAATAAAAAAGGTAATTTAATAATCTTTTAAAATAAAGACACGTTAATAAAAATAATGTAGAAAAGACGTTGGATTATTGAAAAAGGCCGTTTCAAAACACGCTTTTATTTAATGTTAAGTATACGGTGTAGTGGGTGGCATGACCCACAGTGTAGTGGGCAATAAGAGTTTTTCTGGACAAATTAGTTTAGAGTTTACAATTTTGATCTGATTCGAGTTTGGTTTAAAAAAAAACAACTAAGTCTGCTGGTTGAAAACTGACGAAAATTTGTATTTGTTTATAAAATTTATAAAAATAAACAACAAGTATTATCGCCTGACGGTCTTCCAATAAATAAGGTCCTTTCTGAATCACTGGTATAAAATAAACGTTTATTATTTGTTTATAAAGTATCAGAAGCAAAAGATTTTTCCAAGTAATTTGAAATATATTTCGTTGAAGAAACGAAGTCTGTTTATTAAAAATTGACGCAAACCTGTATTTTCTTTAAAATTTATTTGAACAATTAACAATTCTTATCAGGTATTAAATAATCGTACATATTATTTTATACCAGAGAAATTTCAATCAATTTTGTTGAAGGAACGAAGCGTTTAGAGCGTGAAATGGCTAAAATATATATTTGTTCATTAAATTTGTTTATAACATTAGTATTTTCAATCTTCAATTAGCACTTTTGCTCATTAATTTGTTAATATGAAATAAACAAATGTTTCAAAATGGTATAAACTGCTGGATATTATTTTAAGGGTAATTTCTGACTGATTTAATGACGGTTTATTATTTTAAGCATTAAAAAATATATAATTTAAAACTACTAAGTAGGTTAGTCTACATTACACAGAATAAAACTTTTGCATTAAGAATCTCAGTCTTGTTTTATGACAAAGAGGTCTTGTTTTACCAAAAAAATTAGGCTAACGGTCATCTTTCGAAACAAAAAATGATCTTAAATCTAGCTTTTAGACTAAAAACGGGATTAAATTAAGGTGTAACAAAGACAGAACTTTTTTCTGTGCAGTGACGCAAAACGTATATTTCGATTTTTTTCACTGCACCTCAAATATTTAATATTGATCCTAAAGAATGGTATCTTAATATTTTAGGGAACTTATATAATTTTGGGAAATTTAATATTAACACAGGGCTTTAATTACGGCAAATGTTTTATTTAACTTGGTGGGAAGAAAATTGTATAGAGCCCCAAAATATTCCTTAATTAAGAAAGAATTTGACGCTTTCGTACAATTCAATAATATATTTGTTTCAGATTATATTTTAGTTTTCTAGCTGACGAAACACGCGAAACCTAGTATGCTCATATATTGCAATAGGAGCCCCACTGCGTAACACTAAATCACCATCTTCATGTTCGAGTCTCCTTGCGTAACCTGATCCGGTAAGAAAAATATAGTCATTAATTAATTTAGAGATTTCAAAAAATGATTAACTTAGAACCACTAAGTTACACTGAATTGTGAGTATATATTGACACTTCACTTAAAGTAAAAACTATTTTATAAAACACCCCAGGGGTGGGTCAGAGAAAATTTTTGTTTTTGAGCCACCTTTGGATGCTTCCTTGAAACTTTCCGTGATCAGGAAAAAACTAGACGTTTTAGGCAGAATTCTTTAATATTTCTTTTTAATTGTATTTTAGTTGTTAAATTACCGTCATCACGAGTTGGATGCCTTTCATAAAACACCTGATCATGAGCTATTCCAATAGGAATTCCATTACGGTAAATTAGATCACCATCATTAAAATGAACTGCAAGGAGAATATAGTTACTTATTATTTGAAAGATTGAAAAATTCATTAATTTGGAACAAAATGGTTTTCTATACTTATGAATTTAGAATGATAGAATTCTCTAATTTTTGTTTTAAATTGTATTTCAGTTTTCAAATCACCGGTTCGAACATCAGCTGTTGCTAAGTGATAAACCCTGTCACCGCGGCTCAGTCCATAAGCAATTCCATTAATGTACAATATTATACCCACAATATTGAGGCGTGACGCTCGCGGTGTCACTTGTTGTTCATGATTATGACGTGGCTGTTGATTACTTGATTCTGTAACAAGAAATAAGGGGATTTTTTATTAACGAATTAATGAAGATATCCTAAATGTAACCGCAACGTCAATTAATATTAACACGTGCCTATATACGCAGACAAAGATTTTGTCTGGGTGCTAACAGGGCTCCAGTCTACAAGGAATTTCGGTCACAAAGTTTTTACTGTAACACGAGTACGGTTTTCTCGCATTCTGGGCGTGGTTCGGAGCAGCAAAGTAGGTCCTTGCTGATGGTGGCGTACTTAATCGGCCTAGGCACAGAAAGTGCACTTTGACGACGTGTGTGCATGCGCATTAGTTACTTCGCCCCACTCGCACTGTTCTGCGCGGCAATTGTCCCTTTAAACTAACCTCAAACGTAAGACGTACTTTCTTGAGAAAACACGCCTCAGCTGCGCCTCGTCCTTGCAAACTCTCACTCGGCCGTAAACAGAATACTTCGCTGCACTAGTATACAATATACTATTGGCAAAATTATTGGTTCGGTGCGTGTCACAAGGTTCAGATTAAAAAATGGTAATATATATATATATATATATATATATATATATAAATATATATATATATATAATGAGGCAAAAGTTTTAGTTGCAGAGACGGAAGAAAATAGGTGTAAAGTGAAATTTGTAGAACGCATGTTGCCAATGAGATGGGTGAAAAATAAAGAGTGTTGCAATTAAAAATGTAACTTATAATACCTTTTTACCTCCAAATGTCAGAGTCACATTTCATTAGCTCTCATTCAGGAAATATGAAGGTGGCTAGAAAGGGGTTTGTTTGAATAGAAAGGGAGTGGAATGGAAAAGAATCGGAAAGAGGGTGAAGTTGAAAGGGGGCGAATGGTAACGCGAATTTCGTTCTACGACACTATTTTTTAGTAGTTTTTGATAGTTTTTGGAATATTAATTTTGTATGAAATCAAGGGAAAATTTTTAGGAAGCATGCAAGTATGCAGGGATTTTGTGAAGAATATGTGTCTTCTAAAATATAAAACTTAAACATTAAAAAAATTTTCCATCTAAATAAAATTGCAACGTGTTAAAAAAGTATGAACTGTAGGATAAATGGCTAATATAATTCATGCGATGGCATTGCTATCTTTAAAATTAATATTTCAGCTTTAATTTATTATGGAATACTTTCTCCACTAGTTCAACATTCATCAATATTATAACTGCAGAAGTTTTTCTATCCACATCGTACAGGTTTCTCCTATAGTAAAAGTTGCATTTGTAAGGAAGAAAAAAATAGCAACAGTAAGGTACCAAAGAACGGTTTTCACTCTGCCAATAAGTAATTTATAATGTTCTATTTTTAATCTAGGAAACATTTTATAGGGTAACGGAACCAATTCCCGAGGGGGATCCTATTGTCCGAGGTCGAAGATAAAATTCTTTCTATTTTCACTATTTTTGCACTTCTAATTTTTCTTTAAGTTTTGTACTAGAAAAAATCAACTATTTCCCCGACAAATGGTTCCCCCTCGGTAATAGGTTCTGTTAGCCTATAGTTACTGAAAATATATATTTAAAATATACTATTTTTTACTATTGATAAATTAATAAATCAAATATGAAGAATGTCTTATTTATTTTTAACGACTTTAATTTTTATTTCTATAGGTACATAAAACACATCTAAGTGCACGTTTTCTGTGATAAAATAAATCAGGGATCAAGATAGTAATAAAACGTTATAATTAATTGCCTGAATATGTGTGTGTGTAGGTGTGTGATGTTGCCCTTTTGGGAACATGATAACTTGAATTTATGATATTTAAAAAATTTTTTATTGGATGCGTATAAGATTTTTAAATATATGATTGATTTGGAATAATTATATACTTACGTACAGAATTAAGATATATCACAAAAGTGAAGAGCAGAGTACAATGAAAAATTCTCATTTTTCTAAAAACAGAGAATTGAATGAGCGAAATTCGAAACGAATATTCACCAGCATGTGCGAATTCTGCCATTATGCTGAAGAAAGTTGCTATCTACATTTTTATTGAAAAAAGAGTTTTCTATATAATTTAATTCGAAGCAAAAAAACTATCTATGCTCATTATAATTTGAAATTGGAATTGAATTTCAAGATAATTGGGGCTTTGTTAGCATATCAGCACGGATTTTCAAAAAATCTGGTGAAACCTGGTTTCCCCAAAAAGGCATATCTATGTATGTACATTTTTATATTTTCAAGTAAAGTTAATTATAATGATTATTTTAACAATTTGAATTCAATAGAAATTGTTAAATTATTTACTCTAGCTACATATAAATAACTATAATTATTTCAAATTCGCATTTCAAAAAAGTAAGATTGAAACCTGTATATAGATAACGAATTTGTCTTTCCACATGAATATATGGCACATCTGCAGTTTTGCATATAAATAATTGAAATGAAGCAGGATCGATTTAAACATGAACGCTGATTTTCTTTTTAAAAACAACTGTTTGTGAAAAGGTAGATATGCTAACACGTTTTGCTGAATATCTCGGTTTGACTCCAAATGCAGATAGCAACTTTCTTCACCAGGACGATAAAATTTATGCCGACACGTAGAGTAAGACTATTGGATCAACTTTGCCAGCCAAAGAGTGGCCTAGTGGAACTGTAAAAAATCACGGTAATAAAGTGAGGTAAAATAAATTGAGTGTGAGTGTGCAAATAATAATTTTTCCTTATTAAAGCTTTAACTACATGTTTAACAATTTATGTTGGTAGAGGTGACTAAGTCTATTTACAAGATTAATAATATTTCATTATTATTGTTTCAATAAAGTTGAAAATGTTATAAAATCACATTATTTTATTAAACTTTTTTATTTTCAACTGGGAAGAATATGTTATTAAATAATCTTTAAAAGAAAGCTTAAAATAGACGCCTAGGTTTAACTATTAATATACGCGGATCATCCCTTTGTACACACCATTTGATCTTAGGCACAGTGTATTTATTTGTTAAGATCAATATCTTCAATAATGAATTAAGAAGATGGGTTGAGAAGAATTTAATTAATTCCAAAAAAACTAACTTTTCATGATTTTGTGAGGAAAAAACTATTTTACACAAATGGAAATTGCTTTAACAATTGCAAAATATTTTAAAGAAAAAAATATTACTCGCAAACATCTGAATCAGCAATAATTATGCCGCTAATTTAAATAATTATGTATTATTTTCATACATATATACACTGCTGAATCAACTGTATATTTTTCATTGACTCAGATTTAGAGAATACACCTAACATTCATTCAGAGTGTCATTAATTCCCGAAAATAGTAACTATCCATAATTTAGCATGATACAGCATTTAAAAAAATGAAAATTGTTTAAAGAATTTAAAAATATTAAAAAAACATTATTCCTAATATTTACTTACTGTGTCATTAGTCCCAGAAAATACTAGATTTTCATGATTGACAGGGAATACACCATTTTTTAACAAACAATTATTGTTTATTCAATTTAAAGTTAGTTAAAAATATTTTAAAACCTGTCATTTATCGAAAAAAAAAATTCATGTTGAAAAATAAAAAATATATATATCATCTTTAGCACGAATGTTACGCAAAACTGTTATTTTGTATTTTTGGGGGCATTTTTCAGGCACAATACAAAGGGTTCGGAGACGTCGAAACAAAAATTTATAGGATTTTGGATAAATGTACTGACTGAAATTTAATTAATTGACGATGACTTCCTGAAATAATTTCCTGAAACCGAATTTTACCGTCTTTTATGATAAAAACCCACAGAAATAACACAAGAGCTTGCGTGATGAGAAGCATGGACGTGAAGGAAGCTAAATAGGTATGCCAGGACAGAAAAGTGTGGTGACAAAAGGTTTATAAGAAATACATGACGAAGAGTATCAGTGGAGAGAATGACACCTGAAACGAAAGACTTTGGACGCTAATGAGCCCAAGTAGAGAGTTTTACATGATAACTTTGTGAAGCTCTTCGCCTGGGATGCTTGCTCGAAAGATTAGTCAGCGACCTGGGTCGGAGCAGTGTGTCCTGTTCCCGCCTCGTACACTAAATTCCTTGATCACCGACTAGGGGCCATCCATATACCACGTGGACAATTTTTCACCACTTTTTGACCCCCCCCCTCGTGAACAGCCGTGGAATTTTGACAAACAACCCCCCCCACCCTCCCCTTCTCTGTCCACGTGGACATATTTGATGAAAATATTGATAACATTGGTCTTCAAAAGCATGGAGGCCAAAAGGAGCGATGAATTAGCCGAAAATTCGGATTTACTTGAGAACGTGAGCTTAAACAAGGTTTGAAGTCCAAACAAAAAGTCGTGAAAATATTCTTAGTTTTTCATGTGTGTCCACGTGGATTCTAGCCCGATGCCCCCGGTCCCCCTCGTGGACAAGCGTGGATTTTTTTTATAACCCCCCCCCCCCCAAACTGTCCACGTGGTATATGGATGGCCCCCTATGTAACGAGGCTAGAATCGAGTTAATCACGCTTACCCGAAAAGGGATTTGGCTTCATGGTATAATAATAATAATTATTATTATTATTTGTACAAAAGTATATACAAACAGTTGGTTTTCTTTTGAGGAAAAGTACTTTTTCACACTTGCATCTTGATCTGGATTAGACTGGAACGACGTGTGAGCTGTATCGTTATTTCTTTATTCCGACAACTGCAATCCTTAGGGAAAGAAAGAAGGAAGTGGAAAATTTTTAAGTGAATGCCAGTGATGTCTTATGCAGGGTCTTTAGATTGACGGTCATTCTTAAGAGAGCAATTGATTTTAATCGCTGTGGCGCAAGGTTGATGCAATTTCTTTTGTCGCAAAATACTCGATACTCACGGGAGGTCGGCTTTCGTTCGAAACGGCTTTATCTTCATGTGAAACCGGGAACCAGATGTTGGCACGGCCATAAATGGGTGAGTAACAACGATCTCTTCACTCTCGACTATACATCACAATTAGCCACGATGTTGGTTGCCACTGTCTTTGGTTTTGCTCCAGACAACTTTGGTACTTTGATGATCAATTGACAATATTGACATCCAATGATGCCTTGCAATTTAAGAAAAATTCATCAAATTTCCCATTTTTCTTTCATTTTTAGATTTTTAAACTGGATTCTTAGGCTTTCGACGATAATGATTTGATAATAGACAATGTTTTAAATAAGGATAATTTATCTGTAGAAAGAAAAATAGTAAGGTGCTGTGTTTTTCTTGAGATGTTCTATTGTTGCAAAGACGGTGACACGCTTTTCTCATTTCCGGGATCTCAGGCCCTTATTGGCTTTCCACTGAAGTCCATCTACTGATTAGAAGACTCTATCCCTTTATAGAACGAAAGCAAAAGAAACTTATCCACGATTCTCAGGATACGTGATTCACTGTCGATTGAAGCCTATACGTCACTTTGTGAATTAATATTAATTGTTTATTTATGTTAAAGTTACAGTTGGAGAAAGATTGCGACTAACTTATCATTCAAATTAATTTTTATGTGAAGATTAACGTTAATATTGTCAAAATCATTTTTATATAGACATAGAAATATAAAGGCTCTAAAGACTCCAGATTCTTAAAGTACGTTATACAATTTTTTTTAAACATTTTGCAACATTCCAAAATTTGCTAGAGCAATCCATAAAATTGCAGATTATTCAGTTATTTTATATGGAATATATATGGTCGCAAATATTGCAGATTCTATATGAACATTGTACAAATATTTTAGAATAGTTAGAAACATGCATAAGTTAGTATTCTAGAACATTTTAGAACATGGAACATTAATTTAGAATATTCTATATCATTACCAAACATATACTAAAACGTTCCAGAACATTATGCAACATTCCACAATATTCCGAAAAATGTCAGGACATTACGGAATATTCTAGTAAGTTACTGAGCTTTCTAGAATATTGTAGATATATATAGAATATCTGAACTGGTAATCCGCGGCAATCCAACGTAATCCACTTTTAATTCTGAGTAATACACTTTTAATTCTGAGTAATACACCTGTATACAACGTTTAATTCCAGAAAATACACTCTCAATCATAGGTAATCCACATATAATTCTTGGTAATTCATTTGTAATCCCAGGCATTTGACTTGTAATGCTAAGTAATCCATTTGTAATTCTAGGTAATCCACTATAGTTCCTACGTCATCCACTCGTAACCTTAGATAATCTACTTGTAATCCTAATTAATCAACATTCAACTCACATTAATTCCCAAATAATCCACTTTCAATCCTCGGTAATACATGTTTAATCTCACGTAATGCAAATGTATTCCCTGGTAATCCACGTGTAATTTGAACTAATTCATTTTTAATCCAAGTAAATTGAAGTAATCCTGGGTTATACCCTTGTGATCTTGAGTAATCCACTTGTAGTCCTAGGTTATCCACTTACTAGTGTACATCATTGTAGTATCATTTATTATTTAATTTAGTAATTCTAGTATCATAACTAGTACATCATTCTCTTACAATCCACGGTAATCCACTTGAATTCCAGGTATGTAATTCTGCGTAATACAGTCACATGTAATCTTAGGTACTCCACTTGCAACCCTAGGTAATGAACTTGTAATCCGCAGTAATCCACGTACAATCTAAGTAATTCGTGACAATGCACTTGTAATCTTAGGTAATCCACTTGTAATCCCTGGAAATCCACTTGCAATCCTCAGCAATCCACCTGTGATCCTCGGCAATCTACTTGTAACACTGAGCAATCCACTTGTAATCTGAGATAATCCACTTGTAATCATAGGTAATACACATTTGATCCTGGGTAATCAACTTCTCATCCTAAGTAATCTGCTTGTAATCTAAACACTTTGGAGTAATCCTGGTTAATCTAATTGTAATCCTTATTAATCCTCTTGTAGTCATAGGTAATACATTTGTAATCCTACGCAATAAACATATAGTCCAAGGTAATCCACTTGTAACCCTACATAATATACTTGTTATCCTAAGTAATCTCCCTGAAATCCACTTTTTATCCCAAATAATCCACTTGTAATTTTAGGTAATGCAAATGTACTCCTTGGTAATCCACCTGTAATTTAAACTAATCCATTTTCAATCCACGCAGTTTGGAGTAATCCTACGTAATTCACCTCTAGTCTTAGGTAATCCACTTGCAGTCCTATGTAATCTACTTATAATCCGAAGTAATCCCATACAATCTAAGTAATTCGGTATGATTAGTGTAAGCCACTTGTAATCTTAGGTAATTTCCTTGATCTCCTGGGTAATCCACCTGAAAAACTGGGTAATCCACTTGTAATCAGTGGTAACCCACCCGTAATTTAGAGTAATCCAGTGAAATCCTAGATAATCTACTTGTAATCCTAGATGATTCAGAGTATTCTGAGTAATTCGGATTAAACCGAGTGATCTAGTTTAATCCTAGTTAATCCACTTGTATTCCTAGCAAATACACTTTTCATTGTAGACAATATGCTAATAACCCGAAGTAATCTCAGCATAATTCGGAGTAATCTAAGTAATGTGGGGTAATCCAAGTAATCCAGTCTAATTCTAGGCAATCCCAGTCCTATGAAGTCCACTTGTACTTCGAAGTTATCCACTTGTAATCAATTGCAATTCATGTAATCTGGAGTAATCTACTTTTTATCTAAAGTGATCTACTTGTAATCCAGTGTAATCCTATGCAATACACTTGTAATCCTATACAAACTACTTGTAATCTTAGGTAATTCACTTGAAATCTGAAGTAATACACTTTCAAAGCGCAGAATAATATAGGCTATTCCAAAAAAATCTAAGTACATTTAGAAAAATCTAGTACATTCCAGAACATTCTATATTTGAAATAGATCCAAATAATTGTACTGATAGAGCGACTTAAGAAGGCTGCATTATTAAAAACATTATTTGAACATTCTCTCACGTATGTCATGCATCATTTCCTAATGTAAGGAAATAAAAGTTTCATTAATGTATTGAAACTAAATAATAGGCTACATTGCGCTTTCATCGCATTTTGTGTTGATAATAATAGGAAATAATGCAACATTTCTAAATATTATAGAAAAAGAGTCTATATTCCATCCTTTAATTACGAAACTTATTTGAGGGCAATCACCTCTCTGTACGAAATATCGTAATTAATTAACGTATGCATAGCAGCGATTTATTATGATAATTTCCTAATGACGAATTCTATAGAGATTCTTTGCAAAATTAATTAATATCTGAAAACCCCTTTTATTTGGTAAATAATTATGATTGAATCAAAGCTCAAAGCGTTTAAATACAATTTTGCAATCGTTACTATAGTTTCAATATTATTGATCTATATCACATTTTGTAAAAGGTTATTTTGTATAAACAGATTGTCATATGTTTCATCTAATTGTAAATAATTTTTGGAAGCTGTTATTACCATTTTAAAGCAAGTTAACGTTCGAATTTTCAAATTTTAATTATTTGAAATTTGATGTTCAACGATTATTTGGGACACATAATTTTTCGAAGAACAAGAAAAAAATCAGCCTCAGTCCGGATTTGAACCGGGAATGCCACTATACATAAGTGGAGCGTTAACCATTTACGCCACCGAGGCCTCAGCAGATCTGCTCTTGTTCTTCAAAGCTACTTTTACGGGGAAATACTATATCCATTTTTCCACTGTACTAATTGTACTTAATGAGTAGCGTAACCGTTAAATATCGATTTTCAATTTTAAAAAACCAAAAATTATTTAGAATTGACTCACGTTGATCAGAAAGGGCACAATTCTCACATGGGAAAATTACGTATAGTATTCCAATGTAAGGATAGCTTAAAAAATGAAGAAGAAATCTGCTGAGGTCTCGGTGTCGTAACTGGTTAACGCTCCGCTCATGTCTAGTGGCGTTCCTAGTTCAAATCCGGGCCGAGGCAGATTTTTTCTTTTTCTTCAAAAAGCTGTTTGTCCGAAGTAATCGTTAGACATCGATTTTTAATTAATTAATATGTTTCATGTTAGATTGTCTTGATTTCTTAATTTTTAATTTCTGTATTCGTCTAGATTACCTTTTTTTTTAGAAATCTCATGGTTGAAAACTTAAATTTATGCAATTATCTAAATATCTAAATTCTAACTCTAATTTTTACAAGCATCTATATTTTTTCATCCCTAAATGATAAGTAAAAAATATTCTTTAACCTTAGTAAGATAATACTGTTTACTGTTCTCTTAATAAAAACAGTTTGTTTACCTTTACATAAGTCACTTCTCAATTCCTGTTTCTTATGTTTGTTTATTTTCTCGTGAGCATCCACTTTCAGACTCATCTGTATGTACCACCCGTCAATAAATAGGCGGTGGTCCTTCTGCAATAAATTGACGACAATGTAAGGGCAGAGCATGCACCGGAGAATAGGTAAAGTCTAACTTCCTTGAATTCTGAGCGAGGATTCGTTTCTTGTACATAGCTCAGGGACACCAACTACCTTATTGAAGTTGAAGTACAAGTATATTATAGTGAAGCTGCTTCTTCGTGAAGTTCTTCTTAAGAAACTTCATCAATGTTTCATGAATCCTTTCAAATGAGAGAATAAGATTTCTACTTGCTGAGTGTATAACTCAAAAGACAATGTTAACAAATCCCAGTTGATTCTATATGTGCATTTCTATATTATAATTACAATTTTTTTTTATTTTACAGACTGCTTATAATTTTTTAATTATTAATTATACCATTAAGCCATTTCCCTTTCGGGGTAGGCGTGACCTGCTCGGTTGGAAAATAGTAGTGTGTAGATGGGTAGATAGGTATAAGGTAGATAGGTATATGGGTGTAAGGTATAGATATTTTAGATTGATCTAGAATTCTCGTGTTATTTATTAAAATGACACGTCTGTTCCGCAACACTGCTCCGACCCAGGTTGCTGATCAATCTCTCTAGCGATCACCCCAAGTGAAGAGCCTCACAAAATTGTTATGTGTGGTTCCCCACTTGGGCCAATTATTATCCAAGGTGTTTGTTTCAGGCGTCATTCACTCTATTGACATTCTGTTTATAAACTATTTGTCGTCACACTTTTCTGTCCTGGCATACTGCTCTAGCTTCCTTCACGTCCATGCATTTTTTCATGCAAGCTCTCGTGTTTCTATGGCTTCTTATGTCTCTTCAGATTAATGTCTCATTCACAGATTCTAAGCATTCTTTCGGTGGTCTACCTCTGGGCATCCTGTGATTTACTTTACCTTTATACACTTGTTTGGTCAGTCGTTCATCTTTCATTCTTTCAAGATGTCAGAACCATCTTAACTTATTTCTTTCCCATATGTCAACGAGTGTCTCTCCTGTACCACATTCTTTGAGGATTATCTCGTTTCGGATTTTGTCCATCAGTATTTTCCCGCATATTGTTTAATCTGACTAAAAAAACAAACACGCACGCGATTATTGTTTTTTTTTGTCTCACGTAATTTCTAAATCCAAATATAAAGTTAATATTTATAAAAAAATTTTGTATTTCAAAGTACGTGCTATTTAACATAATAGAAAAGAAAAGCTTGAGCAATATTTTTGTTTGTACAATATATAGATACTTGAACCGTTGCATTTGTGATAAAAAAAATACCAATTTCCGACGAAAAATACATACTAACATAACCTATTATTGTTTAAATATTGTAAATATTCTTTGAAACCTAATGATTTTTCATTTAAAATAGCAATTTTTGATGAAAATGACTAAGATAACATAAAAAACTTGGTTTAACCTCCATGCGTTCGCGCCAACTTGAGTCATACGGGCGATCGCGTGGGCGGTCGGTTGACCGCCCACGTTTTTTCATGATTATCATGCTGTTTTCTCTACTTTTCGTCCCATGAAATTCCATGATCAAAATTCTTGATTTAAACAGCACGAAAAAGATTCCCATCGGAATTCGCACGACTGTCACCAGACCGCCAATGTGACGAACAAAATTCCCGTCTGCGTTCGCACGACTGTCACCAGACCGCCCGACCTTGCGTCTCCGTGTTTGGAACATAACTGAGGGGGATGAGGGGGGATGGGTCAATCTAACTTGTGCCGGAACTAGCGCTCGTAAGTGTAATTAAAGAATACATGCCTCTTAGGGTGGTTCTTATTTATACTTGGTGGATTTTTTTCGAATTTTTCTGCTCTCACCCCCCAGTTTTGTTCGAATGCCCAAAAAAGAAATCTCCAAATTTGAGCAAAATCGGTTAATATTTAGGGGTGCCGCAAAGACGATGAAGTTTCCCATTGATTTTACATGGGAAAAAGTCAGCTTTTTGTAAATCTAATATTTAAACGCGATAATATGTGACAAATAATTCCGTGTTTCAGTATATTGTTCAGAATTCGTCAGAGAATAAGAACCATTCATAAATGTTGCGGTTGAATAATTTTAAGCCAGTCTTATGTGTCCCCAAAGAAAACCCCATAAGTGACAGATTTGAAATTTACGTAATATTGCGGTTTATTGACGCTTTTTGAAAGTTTAAAAAAAATAAATAATCATTAATCGGTAATTTAAGGATACCCAGTCTTTTTTTAACTAATATTCAATTTTTTGAACGATTTTAATTTGGTTAAATATTTGTTCTTTTCAGTTAACTCGCGAAATGAACGTATTTTCTAGACTTTATGAGTTATTTAATCAATAAGAACAAAAAAATAATATGGTTACATAATTTTACAATTATTTAAATAATAGATATTTGTTCAAGCATATATTTTACCTAAAAAAAGCAGGAGAAACATTTTATGTCACTAAATTTTGAAATTTTCGACAAATTTTAATATTTGTAAGTACTGATTTGTTTATTATGAATACTCGTAGATGTTTAAACAAATTAAATTTTTTTAAACATCCACTAGTATTCATAATAAACAAATGAGTACTTAAAAATATTAAAATTTGTCGAAAATTTAGTGATATAAAATGTTCCTCTTGTTTTTTTTTAGGTAAAATATATGCTTGAATAAATTTTATTATTTTTTATATAATTATAATTTTTTTAATGAATTTTTTTTGGGGCATTCGAACAAAACTGAGGGGTTGGAGCAGATAAATTCGAAAAGTGAAAAATAAGGGCCACCCTAATGCCCCTCCCACATCACCCAAAGCTCACTGGTGAGCGCAACATTCGAAATTCCAAAAAGGCGGTCACTTGACCGCCCACGCGAACGGATGAAGGTTAAGATGATAAATCTTCTTATCAAATTTCGACAATAAACACTAACGATACACATAACTTAAAATTGTTAAATATGTACATTTGTTTTAAATATAATTTTTTTAAATTAAAAATACCAATTTCTGACGAAAAACCCTAACACAGTTCATCCGTTCGTTAGTTACGTTCTTTATAAAATCAGAAAATTGGAGAAAATCAATTAATATATGAAAAAAATGAAATGACGGAATAAGTGACAAATATATGTGACGTAATGTGTTGTTTTTAGAGAAAATTAGGCGAAAAGTATTTTTCCGTTTTGACAAAAGAAAACTTCCTGCGAAATTATGAGTATTTCATTTTTCAAGTTTGTTATTCAAAAAATGCCAATTCTTTCGTTGGAAAATTTTTCTTGTTTTAGATTTCCTGTTAGTTTTATGCGCGATAAACCATTTTTGTGGCCACGAGATTTTTTTCAGAAACTGAATTTTCGCATTTCTTTTTACAAAAAACTTCAGATTCAACAAAATATCTCTTACTCTTTTATGATATCCTGCATCGTTCACGAGAAAAATTCAAAAATTTCCGAAATTTGGCACGCCCTTGTCTTTATGTCCTTCTATCCCGGGACCCCACATATATTCAAATTCGAAATGACCCTGATAGAGTTAAATTTTTTTTAGGATATCTCGGAAATGCATACGAATGAAGAACCGATATCCTTTTTGCATGACCCTGAAGTTTCATATATCTACGAATTTCAAGCTTTTGTAATTAACGATGAGCGAATTTAGTTACCTAAGCGTCCGATTGAAAACCTTAACATACGCTTGGATATCCCTTCAAAATGTCTAGGTGTGCTTTTTTAAAACCATTTTTTGAACAATCACATTATTTTGTTACTTTCTTCAATTGTTATAAAAAATAAGCATCCGATCATAAAACAAGCCAAGGGTCTGATCGAAATCCGAAAATACCTTTAGATTCGTCTCCGAAATATCTAAATTGCTTTTTTAAAAACAATTTTATAAACAATTCTGCTGTTTATAATTTTCAAACCATTTTTCCAACATAGGGTAAAACTGTTCCTAACTCAAACGACTTATCTAAGATCAGACGCTTGGTTTGTTTATAACAATTGCAGGACATTGAAGAATAATATAATTGTCTCGAAAATTGCTTTAAAAAAAAATTTAAAAAAGGCGCACCTAGATTTTTTGAAGACGAACCCAAAAGTGTTTTCGATTTTTCAATCAGACGCGTATTGTGTTTATAACAATTGCAGAATGTTAAAAAATAATGTAATTGTTTAAAAAATGGTTTAAAAACAGTAAAGGCACATCTAGATATTTTGTAGGGAATCCAAAGTTGTTTTCCGTTTTTCGATCGGACGCTTAGTTTTTTTTATAATTAATTACAAAAGTTTGAAATCCATAGATATATAGGAAACTTCAGGGTCGTCTTTTTGGTCACCATTGTCATCGTACTTATGATGGCTTGAAGCTCAGTGTGTTCAATAGAGCCACTTTTCCCTGTTCGTTCTTCCTTTTCCTCTCTTTCCCTCTCTCTCTCTCTCTTACCTCCCGAAGCAGGAAGTACTTGAGGGAGAGTCAGGGATCAAAGGTGAAAAAATTGTCGGTGACGGTCACTGGTGAGCCTCAAACAAGTTGAATGTGTACATGAGAGAAGAACAAAAGAAGAAAAGAAGAAAAGAAGAGGAGAAGAAGAGAAGAAGATAAGAAATGAAGTAGACACAGATGCAACAGGTGGGGCACTAGGTGCATAATACCTGACTGCATGTAAGTACGTTGGTCCGTGAAGAGTAGTGAGGACTTGGAGGAAGAAGGTAAGAGGGAGTTAAGGTAAAAGGTAAAAGGGAGTTGTGTGTGTGGCGGGGTGAAAGGAAGTTAAGTTAGGTAAGGTGAGGGCTCCTATGGTTCTTCGGGTGAGTACCACTTACTCATTGACTCGTGTACGCCCGCAGGTCCGTCTGTCGGTCGGTCGGTCGGTCCGTCCACCCGTGCCCAACTGCCCACCTTCATCCCGATTTACTCAGTCACTCGCACAACATTCATTCCTTCATTGCCAACATCGTGCGAAGCCATCCGATTCACTCGCGAGTATCAAATTCAACCGATCGGATACGTTTCACCAACTCGTCAACATTTTTCATAAAGTTCGGCAAAAGTTATAGAAAAGTCACACAACAGTTATACAAAAGTTACGTTTCACAAAGGCCTACAATTTGTAGGAAAATATGCTGTCCTTCATCGGATTCTGCGCTACCATAGTCATCATCTCTTCTGATACCATTAGAATTCAAGGGAGGCCTCAGCAGATCAAACCAGGTAAGGGGCTGGCCACTTTTTCTTGGAGGAGATACATTGTGATTAGTATCATTTTTCTCCAGGGAATGGGAAGATGATTTTATCTACCTGGTCCTCGTCGTGGTTCCGTAAACATAGGCTATTCCTCCCTCGGGAATCAGATTTATCTTGAATCTTGTTTTCTTCAAGGACTTTTAGGTTTTGGATTTTTGGGGTGAATACTGAGAAATGCTTGACAATTTATCTAAGATCGTGAATCCTGACTTTAAGCTGAAAGTAATTTCTTGAAAGTATTTAAAGACAAGAATATGTGATACGAATTATATGTTAAAATATTCATCATTATCATCAATAACCATATCATCATAGCCATAATAAGACATCCTTGGGAATTATTGTGGTATCAATACGATTTCCCTTTTTTAAATTATTCAATCAAACAAAGCTTTAAAGCAAATTTGAAGCATCCAGGATAATTTAATTTCTAGTTTTTAATTCTGTTAAAAGTAATTAGTGGAAAGGAAATGGTAGCAATCAGAAGCGAAACCAGAGAGAGTTACTGCTGTCAAATGTAGCAAAGCTGTGCGACAACTTGTCAATTAGAGAGACACTCCACTCCTCTTCGACGGTCATCTATCAGGTACAAACGAACCGTGGTCTACACTGATTCCCAACATTGTCAATTGATACACCAGCACTCGCATTCTTTTTCGTTTCAGTTTTATTTCAACTTTCCATTAATAAAGCAACATTTGAGGCTGATTCACTTTCAGGGAACGTTGCCGAAATGCTCTTCCACGATTGGAAAACTCTTCACAGAGAACTCTCAATTACCATAAATTGTTTTTTTATGATATCAGTTGACAGTTGCTGTTGAGCGTGCTTATACATCTTTATTAAACAAATTTTTGTTTGGAATCTTTAAAAATGCTTAAGACGCCATATAGGGGAGTAATAATTTGATTATTCGGTTCTTAGAAAAAGAAACAAAACTGGTGTCCAAAATCTGGTGTGAAATTTGTCTATCCTGCTTACTACCATAATTTTCATTTTGGCATTTTTCTGTTATTAATTACAAAATATAGAGAATATTTTTCCAAAATTACAAATATTCTGGGAAATCCTTATTCCACTGAGGACTTGTGAGATTTTTAAGTTTTCTTCTCTGAAAATAATTAGATCAATGTTTTCTCTGCAAATATTTTGCTGTTTTCATAGTTACGGGAAGCATCAAAATTTCTTAATCTAAAATTCAAATTGGATGAATTATGGAGTATGGATGTTTCAAATAGAAAGGATCGCAACTTGACTTCATTTGAGTTCAGTTCGAAATAATCAAATTAAGTTTGAATTTAGTAGAAAATAACTTAATTTCGGCTAAAAATGTTTTTAAAAAATCACAATTTTCACATTGTTCTGCTTTATTATGAAAATACATTGCTACCAGGAACAAAAAGATTTAAAAATTAAAAAAAAAACGAACGACCGATCATTTTGTCGGTCAGAAGATTCTTTATGGCTTATTACAATATCCAATTTATGAAATAGTAAATTATTTGAATAATGCAGTTAGTTATTTAATGTTTATATAAAATTTTTTATGATAAATTATTTTTTAAGTTTTAGCGACCAAAAAATTTAGTTCTTTAAGTTGTAAATTATTATGGAGTCGTAGGAAATCTTTATAAAGATAATAATTGATAACATTGAGATTCTTGAAAGAATTATAAACATTTTTTATCACAGGTAACTTTAGAGCTTAGAGGGCATGCTTGTACATTTGTAAGTAAAAAATGGAGATAATGAAATTAATAAATTATTTGAAACATTTTTGATAAAATATTTGAACAATTCATTGAATGAGATTTTCATAAACCGATAAATTTTGCTTCCTCATAGAGAGAGGTTTGTAATGACCTAAAGGAACCCGCACCAAATGTACAGTAAGTGGCCTTTTGTAAAAAATTCGAAATATAATTTTTGTTTTATTTGCAAACCTGCAGACTAAAAATTCGAAAGAAAAAAGTAAGAAAAATGGACAGTTTTTTTTCTAAAAAAAAAATGTTTCTTGGTTTCAATGTTTAAGGGACGTTAGAACATCCCCTAAAATTAGTTCAAATACATATTCTTGCTATGCACGCTTTCTCCACTTATTTGAAAATAATTTCATACCGTAGCAGTTGAATAAAAAGTCTCTAGTGATTTTAGTTACTGAGAAATGATGATTTCCGCACTTGGATGTTTATGGTATGAGAAAACCCCCAAAACATGCTGTATACCCAAAAAATCGTTAATTTTTCTAGATCGTGGGTGTGAACCTTTTGTTTCGGTAAGTCAGATCATCAAAATGTAAAACTTTTAGCCAAATATATCAAAGAGGTTTTGAGAAAAAAAACATTTCACTAAAATAAGCATTTTTCTATTAAAATACATGTAAAAATTGAAACTTTGATAAGTGTTTGCCTAAAAACTGTCCCTTTTTCTTACTTTTTTATTTCGAATTCTTATTCTGCAGGTTCGAAAATACGAAAAAAAAATTATATTTAGAATTTTTTACAAAAGGCCATTTACTGTACATTTGGTGCGGTTTCCTTTTCAAATATATTTTTTTGACATATTTTGATAGAATTCAACCTCAGGAGCTCGAAAGTAAAATTTAAAAAAATGTACGTGTGTGTATGTGTAACTTTTTTCTGTTCATCATATATCAAAAAGTAAAAGAGGTTGAACTAGATCGACCATTTAGAAGTAGTTTTTTATTGTGTTTAGAAATTAAAAAACAAATTACCTTATTCATATAAGGAAAATTTTTTTTGATATTCAAAATACAACAATACGATATCTGGCGTATTTGTTCGCGTCTCTGAGACGCATCGATCGACCTATTGTTAAAACTTTTATGATCTACCAGTACCAATTTATGAAGTTTCAAAGAATGGTTTATTCAGTTTATATAAGAAAAACTTTTTTGATATTCAGAATACGACAATGTTGTATCAAGTGTATTTGTTCGCCTCCTTGAGACACATCGATTGACCTATTGATAAACCTTTTATGATCCACCAGTACCTATTTATGAATTGAAAAAAAATTGTTTATTCTGTTTATATAAGAAATTTTTTTTTTTGTTATTCAAAATACGACAATATTACATGCAGAGTATTTGTTCGCGTCCTTGAGACGCATCGATTGACCTACTGATGAACCTTTTATGACCAAACAGTACCGATTTATGAAGTTTAAAAAAAATGGTTTATTCTGTTTATATGGAGAAAAAAAAATTTGTTATTCAAAACATGACAATATTACATGTAGAGTATTCGTTCGCGTCCTTGAGACGCATCGATTGACCTTTTGGTGAAGCTTTTATGACCGACAAGTACCGATTTATAAGGTTTAAACGAATTTATGTATTCTTTTTATATGAGAAAAACTTCGTTCATATTAGGAGTACTACAGTACTGTATTCGACATATTTGTTTGCGTCTTCGAGACACGTCGAATGATCTATTGATGAACCTTCTATGACTTCTTATGAGATCTATCAATACCGATTTATAAGTTGAAAAAATATGTTGTTTATCATGTTGATACAAGAAAAACTTTTTTAATATTGGGAAAACAACTATAATGTATATAATATTTTTGTTTGCGTCTTGGAGACACATCGATTGCCAAAATCAAGAAGTTTTCATGATCTACCAATATCGTTTTTAAATATTTCAACAAATTTAGTTTCCTTGTTTATAAGAAGATTTTTTATATTGGGAATTTAACAGTACTGCACTTGGTGCAATATTGTTTGCGTTTTCGAGACGCGTGGATTGACCTTTTGACGAACTTTCGAAGACCATTATTAATCAATCAATAGCTACTCAGAAAGTTTAACAAAAAGTTACATTGTTCATATGAGGTTTTAATTTAAAATATTACTACCGTAGGTTAAAGAGTTGTTCAATGTAACAGAACACAATTGACATTTTGGTGGGCCCTCTGATTTTCTGAAAATAAAATATTCGGAAAAACAGAAACCTAAGCTTGAAAAATATTGAAAGTATGAATTTTTTTCTTTTGTTAGGGAAAACCTTCCTCTATGACGAAGCAAATTCATTTGATACTTATGAGGAAGCGAAATGCTCATAAAATGAGCACAAATAAATACACCCATTGTGCGACGAAGTGCGATTGTTCGTTTGGACACATGGAAATATATAAATATGTTTCAATTGTACAAATAATTATATTTACTTTAATGAAATGTTTTTAAGCAATCATTCTCATATGTTATATCAAAAGCAAAAGAAATATTTCTTTTTACTAAAAAACTGTTTTAATTAAACAAAATACTTTTTTCATTGGAAGGAATATTGAATTGAAATAACCATACCAAAAAATAATGTAAAAAAATACGCACATGTAAATGTATCACACATGAGTATTTAAAAAAAAATATTCTTTTTTGAAAGGATTACACTTTTCTCGAATAAATTACTTTATTTCAATGATTGAAATGAACTTACATTTAAAGCTCAATATATGGTTATTTCTTCCAAGAGAACAATTTTTCGCAAAATGTTTGATCAATGCGTCTTTTGTTGAGAACTATTTTGAAAATTATGTATATTTCCTTAAATAGCCATAATTTTATAAACAAACATTTTCCAAACAAAAACAAATTTTACATTAGGTAAAATTTCAAATCAGGACATTTCTCGAATACAATAAAAAGGAATTGAGTAATTTGGAATCAGAAGTGTTTGAAGTTGACAAAATTTTAATCAGAAGCTCTTAAAATTAAAAGATTTCAGACGAAAATGTTTAAAAATGATTCATTCCTATTTCAAAACTTTCAAAATTTAATTTTTTCAGATTAGAGTTTTGAAAATTGGATCATTTAAATTCTGACAATTTGAGATTGAAAACTAAACTGAATTGTTCAAAGAAGAGCTTCTGAAATTCTAAAATTTTAATTTAAAAAGTTATAATTTAATTTTAAATTTGATTAAATTAATATTTCTATGATCAAAAAATAAAGTCATCGTCACTTTCACAGTTCAGAATTCATAAATTTTCAAGTATAAATCTTTCAAATTAAATTATTCTTGAAAAGCGTTCAAAATAAAAAGTAATGCTAAGTGGGAAACATTAGAAATGAAAAAAATAGCTGCTACGGGGCGTTGAAAATTAAACGAATCCGAACTTCATTTAGAAATGAAAACAAATTTAGTCACTAAGAATTGTGATATTAAAATTTTTTATATTCTTTATTGCACTTTTCAAAGTGATTGAGCTTTAAATTTAGATTTAGATTCTTGAAAATTATCAATCAAATATTTGAAAACTTTAAATGAATAATTTGTTAAAATTCCGAATAAAAATCGGACAATTGTCAGATATTACATTGGAAATTAAAAAAAAATACAAAAGAAGATCGCTATTCTAATGTTTGAAATTGCACAATTTTAAGCAATTTAATTCGAAATTGTTTTTTTTTTGTAAAGTGAGTTCTAAATGTTCAGTGTTTTGAAACATTTCAAAATAAAATATAATTAAATTTTCAATTCCTAGTTATAAAATCTTCTCATTTTTAAGGCTTGAATTTGACAAATAATTTCCTTAATTTTCCATTGCTTACTCTGGAGATATTTAATTTAAAATTATTTGATTCCAAATCCTTTACACTGAAAATTATGAAACTATCAAGCCTTTCAACTTGATATTCTACGATTTCAAAGAATTAAAAAAAGAAACAGGAAATTTTGTACGTTTCAAAACGTAAACAAAGAACTCAGAATATTTGAATCTAAAATTAATAAATCTAAAACTGACAAAAATATAAACCAAATAATTTAGAATATTTAAATCTAGAATTATCAAATATAAAACTGACTATCAAGGTTTTCAATATAAAATATTTGAATTTTGAAATTGCGAAAATCCAAAAATTAAGAAATTTCAAATAAAATATTTTCGAATTTAAGCTTTTGAACAATAAAAAATTGTATTCTTAAGGCCTCAAAAATTAAAGGCATGTGCCAGTCTGTTAAGTGATCGATTATTATTACATGTTATTATATTTGGTGGTTTTATAATGAGAGTCCATTTGAGTTTTTATTCTGTTTAAATAGTGCAATTTAATTAATTATATCCTAGCTGGGACTCTAAAATCCCGTCTTCAGTTACATTAAAAATTAAAAATTATTAAAATTGTACTATTTGATGAAAATAAAAACGCATATGGGCCAGACATACGTGCCATTATATATTTTTAACCATTTCCCGAAATTTGAACACAATATTTACATTTTTCAAATTATAAAACTGCCGAATATATAAACCGTGTAATTGGTCACATGACACTCTGGTACAAGCCCTCAAACTTTTTTAAAGTTGAACATTCAAAATTAACATTTTTAATTTAAATTAAAGGAATTTTAGAGGTGAGAAATATTATTAATTGTCACTGTTTAAATTTCTTTTAAAACTGGATTCCACTGATCATCAAATTTTTTAATTCACCACAAGAATTACTTCTTTTTTCAATAACATATAAAAAGTCACTTTCACTATTAGTTGATGCGATATTTAATTCTTTGACAGTTCTTCAATTTTGCATAAATCTGATGGTGATTAAAACTGTTAAGGAGTAAGAAGTAATTCAAATAAATAAATAATCAGTGAAACACATTTAAAATAACTGAAAAATTAAAAATATGAAAAAAACTCCCGGTTTTATGTATACCATTAAACCATTTCCCTTTCAGGGTAGGCGTGACACTACCCGATTCGGGTAGTGTTTCTAGGTGGATAGTTTTCTTGTAGTTATAAATAACTACAAATTTGGGCTCACCACACCCATAATATGCCAAACACACACAGTATTCTCGAATGTTCACCCATCCAAGTACTAACCGCGCCCAACGCTGCTTAACTTCAGTGATCTGACGAGAACTGTTTTTTTCAGCGTGGCATGGCCGTTGGCATTCTTTAAATGCATTCTTCATGCATTCTAAATGCATTCTTTAAAAAAATGTTTGTGATAAAATACATTAAAAAAAACATTTAAAAACAATTGTTTGCTTTAGAAATTGAAAGGGCGAGAAAATAAATAACTAAAAAATTAAAAAAACTGGTTTTCGGTTTCTTCACAATTATATAAATCTAAACATATATATATACCATTAAACCATTTCCCTTTCAGGGTAGGCGTGACACTACCCGATTCGGGTAGTGTTTCTAGGTTTTTCTTGTAGTTATAAATAACTACAAGTGTGGGCTCACCACACCCACGATGTGCCAACAGCACTCATGTCAGTATTCTTGAATGGTCACCCATCCAAGTACTAACCACGTCCAACTAAAAAACTACCGGTTTCATGCATTCCTCGAAATCAAATTATGTTCTTCAAAATTAAATTAACTAAAAAATTAAAAATAACTAAATAATTTGGAAAAAATTAAGAAATGAACATTTAAAAAAAATAAATAATTAAGAAATTGCACAGTTTTTAAAAACGCGAAATTTATTTAAAAAACATAGAAAATAATTAACTATACATAAATGAGTTAACAAATAATTTAACAAGCAAAAATTTTCTGAATTAAAAAATGTAACAATACCAAGGACGTTTTCCCCTTCTTTTCCTTTTTTAGCTTCTTTGTAAACGTTCTGGGTGCGGTTTAACTTTTTTAATTTGGAAAATTTCTGCTTAGTTATTTATTTGTTTTTGCATAGTTAATTATTTTTATTCTTTTTTCTCCATTAAATTCGCTTCTGTAATGGTATCGTGAAAAATTGGGAGTTCGCAGCTTTATTATTCACAAATTTCTTCAATTTTTTAATAAATTATTTTTTAATTTTTGTAGTTTTTTATGGCTTTAACTGAACTCTTGGACACTTAGTGAAATGTCGTTTTGTGTGAAAGGGAGATTTCTTTACGTAAATGGAATCTCCTCTTAAATTGAAGGTTAAAAGGTTAAAACGAAGTGTCTCGTCGTCCCGAAATTCGGGGTGACTAGTCCAATATTTTTCACGAGCTTGGCCTCACCTAATCTTGCAGCCAAACAATTCTATTTGTTTAAAAAATATGCGGTCTAAAGCAAAATAGGCAAGAAGACGATGCTTTGGTTTCAAAACAACTTTTTCTCTGATTCGAGGGTTACAAAAATTGCCCTTCGTTGTATACCAAAGAATTTTTAAGATCGTTCAACTAAGTATTGTTAAAAAACAATTTACTTGGTAATAAATAAAAATGAATGACAGTTTATACATCAGTTTGACATCTTATAATTGTAAAATTATTTTCAAAATAAAGTTGTCTCCCTTTCTTGGAAAACTGTATAATTTATCTTCAAGTTGTTTATTTTGCTCTTCAGATTGAAATGAGTGAATTTTATCGACTGTGACTGTACAGCCGGCTAATAAGAACCCGATCGGCTCAAACAACGTTGTTGTTCTTGATGAAATCTCCGCATTCACATCCCCTTTTTAGAATTTTTAGTTTGCATAAATATCAAAAAACTGAAGGGGAAATCGGTACCTCCATGCTATAACTCTCCAATCTGGGGTTAGCACTCTAAACTCTTCAATCTCGTTTTCCGCTGGCCCGAAGCGCAACGTGCGCGTAGCGGCGTGGGGTGCCAACACAAAACGAGATTGCAGAGTTTAGACTGCTAACCCCAGATTGGAGAGTATAGTATGGAACTACGAAATATACAATTTTTTACTTGTAAATCTTCCTCAAGCCATGAAAAATGGTTGTGTCAAGTTTCAGACCCGTATGTATTGTGATTTGGGAGAACACTCGTTACAAAGGATTTTTACATGAACCTTATAAATTCCGGGTTATAGCCCCCACTGGCGGGGTACCGGAAATTCAAAAAGTTGCAGAGAGATGCATTCATGATAATAATCATTAATCAATAATAAAAATAGTCCTCTCTTCCGTTAAGGATAGCTGAAGACGGAAGGAAGAAAGCTAAGGGAGTTTGGTGAAATATAGGGCTTGAAGGAGACTTTATAAGTTTGTAAGTTTAGTTTAGTTCAGTAAGGAAGTTTGGGTTTGAAATGGGAATTAATGGTGAATTGGATATTGGAATAAGGAGTAAGGAAGAGTCGTTGATTACGATTGGTTACCATGTAGATACTAACTGCTAACTGGTATGTGCTCACTGCTCAACGTCCATCCTAATTACTCGTACCGAGAACATATAATAATGCCCCGACGAGAGAAACGAAAAACTTGTACAAATTATCCACAAGAGAGGAGACGAGAGAGAACCGACAGAAGTCGCTCGAGTCGTGAATGAGTTTCTTGCTTTTCTCCGCTAACTAAATGCCAGCCTGACTAATGTCACTGTTTTTCCACACATGAGCGGAACCACCATGACAAGGTTGAGTGAAAAATGCGAAAATGATACGTCTAACGAGCATGCGGCACTGATCCGACGATAATCGACGAACGGTGAATCCAAACTTTCATTCATTATTTCATTCAATTTTACCTGATACCTATGCTATGAACAATAGAGGGTACAAGCGCGGATACGGAAAAGTGATCTGTGGCGCAGGGTTGCGCCGCACAGAAAAAAAAGTTTCATTTTAAACAAAGAAACAGCGTCGGAATGCACTGAATCAAAATTGCACGATAATTGGTTCATATTGAGCAATATGAATATTGAAAGTAATTTAATTGTTTTTTAGTTTTTATATTGATCAAGAGAGTGGAATTACTGAATTTCAAAAATGATTTTGAAACAAAATTGAAACCACAGTTTTTTCTGTACGTTGACTAATGTTTGATTGATTAACTGCTATAGAAGAAACCAGTATGAGGTGGATAGAAAAACTTTTGAAGTCATAAAATTGATGAATGATAAACAAGTGGAGAAAGTATTATATAACAAATTCAAGCTGGAACATTCATTTCAAAGATAGCAATGCCATCACATGAATTATATTATCCACTTATCCTATATTTTATACTTTTTTAACACGTTGCGAAGTGAATACTCACATTTTAAGCCTTTCTGATTATTTGTCAAAGAACATTGTGCGTATATATTCATGAAACAACATTCAAAAACTGTCATTGAAAAACATTTTGTCATTGATATAGTGATTATTCTTCAATATATATTATAAAAATTTTACGAGCTCCTAACTCTGTCGTATTTAAAATGTAATCATGACAGTCATTGCTACCAACTGTCACAGGCGACAAAAAGTACAAATAATTTTATTTACTTTTGTTGGTAAAATGCATTAAAACTAAAAGAGTTCATCATCAGACAGTTTTAAAGTTAAGAGTTTGAGGAATCCAAGGAACCAGTGACAGAATAGTAAAGGCAAATTAATTGCTTGAAAAATGACCATCTGTCAACAAGCAAAATTTTCATCGCCATTTCAAAAACACCTTTTTCCATTTTTTGAATGAATCGTACCAAAGTCGAAAAGACTGTCGAAAACCGACTGAACTCGGGAGGTAGTTTTCGGTGGTTTTCTGCAGTTTTCGTCTCCCCTGGCCAAACATCCACAGAAATCCAAGTACTTTTAATAAAGGCGGATGCATCAAGCACTTATATATTCCGATTAAACAAATGGATATATTATTATTGAATTGTTAAAATTAGCATTCAGAAGTCGTTTTACCCATTCTTTGAAAAGAGTTCAAAGGATTTTAAGGGAGTTAAAGGATTGAAAAGGATTTTAACAGCTTTCAAGGGAATCTGTAGAATTTCCAAGGGTTTTAATTATTTTAAGGAATGTTCAAAGCTTTCAAACTTTTTAAGGAATTCAAAAAGATTTAGAAGGTTTTACGGCAGTCCTAGGGATTGTACAAGAATTAATTAAGGTATTGATTATTATTTTAAAGATTTCAAGGGCTTTCTAGAGATGAAAGCAAAATTTATGAGATTGCAAAAAATTTCCTGAAAGTCATAAGGATTTTGAAAGATTTCATAGGAGATCTAAGGTCTTAGGATATTTTTATTGATTTCAAGCTACTTTGAAAGATTTGTAAGAACTTTATGGGATGATTTTAAGCGATTTTTAATAGATTTCAATAGATATCAAAAAATTCTAAACATTCTATTATATTTCTATAAGAAGATAATTTTAAATATTTAGGTTAATATGCGGTTTCGAAGATTTTCTTGAATTTAAAAAGATTTGTAAGAATTTCGTAGGATTCATAAGATTTTAGCATATTAAAATTGATTCCAAGGAATTTTAGAGGACTTCCAAGATATATAAATTTTACAAAAGATTTCGAAGAGATTTTGTAAGATTTTTGAGGAGTTTAGTAATTTTGAGGAATTTGAAAGGCTGCCAATAAGGTATTTTAATAAATTTTCCAGAATATCGAAGAATATCATAGGTCTTCCAATATATCAAGAAATTTCAAGGAATATCAACAGATTTCATGGAATTTCAATGATTTTAAAAGATTTAAAGAATTTCAAGGGATTTCAAAGGATTTTAGAGACTTTTATGGTATTTTAGAAAATTCCCAGGAATTTTCAAGAACTTAAAAAAATGGAAGGTACTTTAAAAGATTCCACAGGATTTAAAATATTTCAGGGTATTTTTGAAGATTACAAGGAATTTTCAAGATATTTAAAAACTTGAAGGAACTTCCAAAGATTTTAATAATTTTAAGAAATTCAAATAAATTGTATGCAGTTCTGAAGGATTTCACGGAATTTTAGAAGATTCGGAAGGATTTTATGTATCCTATAATATTTTAAGATATTTTAAAAAATTCCAAGAAATTTTTAAAGGATTTGAACGGATTTAATAAGATTTTAAAACATTTTAATGATTTTAAGGGATTTTGAAAGCTCTCAAGGTATTTCAATAAATTTTCCAGCATTTCAGGAGGAATCATCATAAGTGTTAAAAGAATTTAATAGCATTTCCAAGAGTTTTAAAGGGTTTTAATTTTTTTATTTTGAAGACTAAATTTTTTAAATTGATAGTAAAAGTGTCATAAATCGTTGAAGACAGTAATATCTGCACAAAACCTACCGAATGCTTGTTTCACGAAGTGTAATTTAAAAATTGGAAACCTTTGAAACTGATTACGTTAAAATTTAATGCCCGTAAAAATTTAATAATTATGAAAGAGTATTAGGAACTAGACATTTTAAATTAGTTTTACCTGTTTAACAAAACTAAGATAACAAACAGAACATTAAAGAATTATTAACGTTCCTGACTAAGCATTTGAAAACTAAGAAACTTCAAAACAAATATTTGCGAATTTAAACTATTGAAGCTAAACAAACTTAGTTTCAAGCCTTTATGTCATGTAGTATCAAATAACATTTAAAGTGATTGGACAGATTTTATTATTAAAAGTGAATAATTTGTAATCTTTTGAACCTTCAATGTTTGTTGATACTAAAAATGTTGAAAATTATATGATCCGAACAGGCCTTAACGTATCCATGTATACTGATACTTCACAAAATAAATCGTTTCAGCCAAAAACCGTTGATGATTAATTATTTTTATCGTTTTTATCAAACTGACACATGTATTTTCTTCGCTTTGAAAGAATATAACGTCACACCACGTTTTCGCGCTATGAGGGTGCCACATGTTTTGATTAAAAAATCGACAATTCCGATCGATATTTTGTTACTTTTTAATTTATTATTACAAATTATTGCATAAACAAAATTAAGTTTCAATTTTACATGTAAATTATTTGGGAGTAAATGTTTATAAAAAACTGAACTTTAGGTAAAAATATAATTTTGTGGCTGACCCTATTATTTTTAGAAGAAAGGTTTCTGTCATTAGTTATTTCTTCAATCAAATATTTGAATGAAACCAAGATCCTTTTAGAGAACTGATATTAGTAATTGAATTGCTAATTTACGATTTAAGTGCTCGTCAATGCATAAAATTTAAAAACATTTATTGTTCGTTTTCGACCACAGACCTAGGTACAATATGTTATTTGTCTAATTTTTTGATACGTTACTTTAGATTATCGTACTTGCCAATTTTCGATATGAAGAAATTACATTATTCTTTAGGAAGAAGCAGAATAATCTTGTTGTTTCACTATGAAATAAGAGAAACATGTGATTAAAGTGAGGTTAAAGCTTAATACCGCAGTAATTGGGGCACTTAACTATGTTTGAGAAATTTTCCGTCTTTGAGTCAGTTCATCGTTTACAAAATCTCAAAAATTTTTTTGAAAAAATGACAAATTAAATTTTTTTTTTAACTTTGTGTTTTTCAAAAACTAAACGTGCTCAAATTCATAAAAAATACTTTGGATAAGAATTTTCATAATTCATAAATTCTTTTTTTGGTTAAAAAAAATTACCTACTTGTTATCTTTCAAAATGGTAAATTTTTTCGTAATTCCTCATTTTCTTTCAAAATTGGAATTTCATAAAAACGCGGACTCAGATATATATTTTTCTCCAGGGCATGTACGCGTATTGAACAATAGTCGACGAAGTTACAATTCGTTGTTCTCATTTTTTGTTAGCGGGCATTATAGAGAGAAATTGTTACATTCTCTCAATTTCATTCAGTGGGATTGTACTAAACAAATATCGAAAAATTCGACATTGATAGGTATCTCTTTTATAATTGGATTGAAAACTGATTTTAAATTTCCAATTTACTACTGACACATGACGTTCGTTATATCATTTGTTTTATAATTCGCATTCCGTGAATTTTGATCGAATTCAGAAAAAAAAACTTTACAATGTTACTATCTAAATTCAAATTTTCAAACGTGTTTTTGCACTAAAACTATAATGAACCTGGTTGCTAAATTGATCAGACGAATTTGCCAGAATATTTGTATAGTCTTCTCTAACGTTCTAAGGGATTTTTTGTTATTGTATAATTGTAGATGATCATATTTTTTTGTAATTTTCTCAAAATAACTAAAAAAATGGTTCTAAAGGTTATTTTTTATCAGCTAGAATTTTCGAATTTATAAAGAAAATATAACTGTTTTGGATTTGGTTAGTGGAGCACTTATTAAAAAAACTTAAAACTCCGGCCAGAAGCCCTCACAGAAAATACAGAAGATAAACTTTACATCGATTTCCGACGAAAGATTCTTTGCAACAAAAATTAACTTCAGAGGATAAACTTTACACAAATATCGGTCAAACTTCCTTTTGTTTTTCCTAACAAACACATGTATTTTGAAAGACGCGAAGTTGGCTGAACAAAACTTTATCGCTCTAAAAAATTTCCTGCATACTATTCTACTATTCAGGTATTGAGCTGAAGTTGTGTATGAATATTCATACGTCGTACAGAATTAGGGGGAAAATATTTGGAACCTGAAAAAATTGTATGCGATGAGAATAAGAAGCCTCTAGAAACTGTTCACTGAAAAAATTCCTGGTAAATCGTCTTCTAAAGAATAATAGTTGGTGAAAGTAGTTATTATTACTAAAAAAGGTTAATTCAAACATTTTCCTAGTAATAGTAACTTCTTTATTAATTATGGTAACTTCTTTCTTAATTATATAACTTCTTTTTTAATTATGGTAACAATTAGTGTATAGTTCATTCGTCAAGTTAACTGTTAACACAAGTATTTTTCTTTGTGCTTGGTTCACGAAACGCCAATAAAAGGAGCAGGTTCGTTAAATTTGTTTTTTCAAATACAATTGTCATTAACAAAAGAAAGATTTTTCCTGAGTGGTAACAGAGAGAAAGATTATAAGGAAGCTGCCAGATAAATAACTTTAAAAAATCTAAAATCTGAACTGGAAAATTGCTACTGGCACAGACCGAAGATTATTTTCATTTAATTGTTTATAAAGGCATAGTTAACAAATGGTTTGAATTAAGAGAAAATATATAAAAGACAATGTTTTTCTTTCTCATCTGATTTAATAAAAAACACGTTTGAAAATAAAAGCTATATCAAATAAACGTATTTGTTTATAAAAATTGTTATTGAAAAAAACGATTGAGTTTTTTGCAAAGTATAAAAAGTAATAGTTGTTAAAAGGTACCATTTTTAACACTTATATATTAACGAAAGTTTTAGCCTCGTTTGAAAATCTCTTTTCTATTCGTGAAGCGAGAGTCCTATAAAATGATTTACAATTTTTTCGATATTTCTGGGTTTAATAGGGGAATAAATTCTTTGGAATGAAATTATTGTAAATATTATATTGAAATCAATATAAAACGCTTTAACTTCCTAAGATTTCAAGTCAGTTTAATTTGAAACAAAAAACATTCGAATTCAACCAGAAAAGACGAATTTTCAACAAAATGCATTAATTTTGAACCAAATAGTTGAATTTTTAACAAGCAAAGATCAATCTCTATTCAAAAATATCAATTCTCAACTAAAACTAGAATGAATACATTTTAAGTTAAAAACATTAATTCTCAAACAGAACAAAAAATAAATTTTTAACAGAATTGT
Source organism: Andricus curvator (assembly GCA_932195095.1). Lineage (NCBI taxonomy): Eukaryota > Metazoa > Arthropoda > Insecta > Hymenoptera > Cynipidae > Andricus > Andricus curvator. The sequence goes on from CAKNYM010048222.1 coordinate 53,026, forward strand.
TAAATGTTCAACCAAAGAGCTGAGTTTTCTACTAAAATTATGAATCTTCAAAGAAATGCATTTTCAAGTAAAGAGTTCAGCTTTCAACCCAAAAGATGATTTTTTAACCGAGAAGATTCATTTTCAAAAATGGAATATTTAAATTTTTAACCAAGGAAATTAATTTTCAACCAAAAAAATAAATTTTTAACAAAGTAATTCACCTTTCAACCAAGTAGTTGAATTTTTGATTAAAAATATGACTTTTTAACAAAAAAGATGAATTTTTGAAAAATAGTTTGCATTTTTAACCAAATAATTGAATTTTCAACCGAATAATAGAATTTTTAACCAAATAAGATAAATTTAGAACCCAAAATATAATAGTAGACTTCAGCCAAAAATAGTTGGATTTTCTTATTCGGTTCTATTAATTCAGTTCGCACTTAGGCGAAAAAATAAGAAAATGAGGAAAAAGTTAAAGTTTCTTGAAAACAAGGGAGGGCAAAAATATGAGAGGGGAAAGGCTAGATGAGAGAGAGGGAAAGGGTTTAGGGACGGTGTGAATAGTAGGTGTTGAGAGGGAGAAGGACATTGGTGAGGAAGAGGGATCAGGTTGAAAGATAAGGGTGATGAGCAGGGTTGGGTTTTTGAAGGGAGGGTGTACTTTCCATTCATCCCTACCCTTCCTTTGGGAGGATAGAGATGAACGGAAAGTCATGCGGAATGGCGTGAAGGGGGGATTGATGAGGTGAAGTAAAAACAGTGAGGGGCGGGGTGATGAGCCGATGGATTGACAGGAGGAGGTGAGAGGGGAAAGTTTGAGGAAGGGGAGGGCCAGGTGAGTGGAAGGGGTAAGGAGAAAGGGTTGTTATTGACTTCTATATTTGATTTAATATAAGAGATTTATATAGGATACTTGACCCTATCGCAAATTTGAAAAAATGTCTCGAATTTTTGGAACGACTAGTCCATCCCTTTTTCCAATTCCCCCAATTTTTCGGGACGAGTAGACGCAGCCGACATTGATAGTAAAGTCGCGCAATGGGTCCTCGGTTACCCATGCATCGCTCGAAACTTTTTTGATGGAACGCTTCGTCAGGGGTACGCATTACGTAGTTCCAAGTGCAGCAGAATTGGTGATGGAAATTTGTTAATTACAGTCTCCTACAAATCGATGCTTCGTGCAAGGCAGGAGTAGGACGAGTAAGGGGAAGAAAAAGCTGGATGCAAGGAAGCGGTGTAGGCATAGGGAAGAGGGAGAATTTGATGAGTGAAAGGGAAAGGGGTGAGGGGCTGTGTGATGAGCAGTGGTGGAGTGGGAGAGGTGTTGAGAGGAAGAGGCATGATAAAGGTGGTTTTTGGGAATGGAAGGAGAAGGAAAGGAATGATGGGTGAAGCAAGGGTCAATGAGAGGGTAGGGATGAATAGAAAGTCGAAGGGGAGGGGGCGGAAAGGAGTGATTGATGAGGGGTAGTGAAAAAGGCGAGCGGGGGGTGGTAAGCCGATGGATTTACAGGCGATGGTGAGAGGGGAAAGAAGTGGAGTGAGGAAGTTGACGGCCAGGTAAGTGGAAGGGTTAAGGGGAAGGGGTTGCTATTGACTGCTATCTACTTGATTTGAAATAAGTAATAGATTTAAATAGCATACGAAATCCTGCTGCAAATTTGAAAAAATTGTGTAACCTTTGAATAATCCTAATTTTCGATTCTTTGCTTAGTATTTTAAATCCCAATTAAGAAAAGTTCAAGTAAACTCGATCAGAAAGAGAGGACACAAATCGAAGATAGCAGATAGGTCGATAACGGTTCGAAAGTTAACTCAGACGTTGAAAGTGAAGTCGCGCAATGGGTCCTCGGTGACCCATGCATCGCTCGAAACTTTTTCGATGGAACGCTTTGTCAGGGGTACAAATTACGTCGTTTCCAGTACAGCGGAATTGGTGATGGAAATTTGTTAATTACAGTCTCCTACAAATCGATGCTTGGCGCGCTAGACAGTAGACAGTCCCGCAATGCGCTAACTCATAGAATTACTTGGATCGGCAAGCCATAATTTGCAGAGGGTAGGTGGAGGTCTTTCGGAGGGAAAGAGGATAAAGGAAGGAAGGAAGATGGGAAGGGTAGCGAGGGACCAAGAGGGTGCAAAAGTTTCTCCCGCGGGGTAGTTGCTTCGTGACCAACGACCAACGATAGAGCGAATCCAGAGTGTACGGACATAATCTCTTTTCACATTTCTCACCAACCCAAAAGCCCCAACCTCAACCCCTTTGCTTCCTTCCAGTAACCCCTTGGTAATTTTAGGATTACCGTAGCACGTGACGAAGAGGCAAGGATAGCGACGACACTTCCGTACACCTGTTTCTACCCGCATTTAAAGCTAAACGCTATGATTAAAAATCTTGATTTAATAGCATGCTAGCCTTAGTTATTAAAATCTGTTATGGTTGTTTGATTACATCAAACAAATAGAGAAATATGTTTATGAGAAAGGAAAGGGAAAAGTAGTCCATGTATGAACGATTTCATATAAAATCGGGCAGTCTGACCCTGGTGATGTTATGAAATATATTTCATGTTGATGTTATTATATATATAAATAGGTAATTGTTTACTTTGATGATTTATCCAAATTTTGGAGTACATGTTTTTAAACCTTTTTGAAAATCGGTTTTCTTGTCAAAATCAAGGATAGACCCAAACATTTTCAAATTTTCCACCCAGAAAACCCTAAAAAATTGAAAGTCTGCAAAAATCACGTTCATAACTAATTCTATTCTCGTTCTGTTAGAATGTTCGAAGGTCCATTCGAAAAAAAATTGTTATCAACTTGTCAAAAATAGCAATTATTGGTATAATTTTTCGAACTTGAAAAGGGGTAGGGTGTGACAGAACTTCTCTCTACCCTTTTCCAGATTGAAAAAATATCATTTTACATAGAAAGATTTTATAGTCACTTATAATTTATTCATGAAATAAAATCTAGTTGAGACATTATAATTTTAATGTTACTTATAGCAATTTTTGATTTGTACTGTTCTAATATTTCAAATTAATCAATTGGTAAATATTAAAATTAATCAACAATTAGTGAATTTCAATAAAATAGTTCAAATCTATTAATATCTAACATTAGTGAAATCGTTGATCGATTCACATTCCTTTTGTTACAATACATTCATCTTTATATTGTTTCTTTCGGAAATTAAATAAAAAATTTGTTAAAAATTATTTTTGTGTTTTTGCAGAAAAACAAAAATGTTTTTGTAACAAATTGATAAAAGTGAGTATAAAGTGATTATAATTCCGTGGAAAACTCGAACTACAAATGTTTTATGGTTTCCCCTGACTGATATTTTAATTTTTGACTAGAACGAAGTTTTTGCAAAAAGTTTCAAACCATTCACTCCAAAATTCATAAAAGTCATCAAAATAAACTATTGCTATATATTTTTATGCAAGGCAAAATATGAGACACGTATTTTTGTCACAAAAAAAAAAATGTTTGACCAACTTAGGGCTACTTGTATATTCATATAAATTATGAAAAAAAATTAACCAAAATATTCCTTAAAAAGTTAAATCTTGGGTTATCTTACCAAATCCCTTAAAGAAACTTAAATTTTTTGTAAAATTACTAAAATGAAGTACATTTTACGAAAAAATAAACCGTGAGTTTTCTCAAAAAGTCCGACTTTGATTTTTTTATTAGATGTATAGTGGAAGATGTCCTGTAAGTTTTCCGTGAAATATTAAATTCACTTTATTTTTGCGGGTGCCAAGAATGTATCGGGTCCACTCAAGAAAATCTTTAGCTGGCAACATTTTTTAATTTTGTTACAGCAACGTTATAAGTAAGTATATCTGGTTTTTTTGTGTGGATATTTTAAAGAACGATTTGTCTCGTCCTTTCGAAATTCGGGATGACTATAGACTATAGACCAATATTGTTCATAAGCTTGGCTAATCACCCGGAATTTTCGGGACGACTAGTCCATCCCCTTTTCCAACTCCCACAGTTTTTCTGGACAACTGGACACAGACTTTAAAGAAATATTTAAAATTCAATAAAAGTAAGAATCAAACCTAGGCGATAATGTATTTATTAATTTTATGGAGGTGCGAATGAAAATTAATACAAATAGTATGGTCTCTAGTCGCAATTCTGGAATGGTTTCGTTCATTGGAAAAATATTATTTAATATTTTCAGATGCACAATTTGTTTTTATTCAATGTTTTAAAGAATGTGATTACAGAAACATTGAGAGGTTAGGTGAGTGCAGTGCCTAGCACGCAAGACCGGAGTGCAAATAACTGGGGTTAACAGTGCCAAGAACTAGAATTTTGGGACTACGTACTGATTTTTAATAATGTTCCAAGTTTTCGTCAACTTTTAATAATAATTCAACACTCCAGTGTATTCCCAGTAAGAAGGCTTGCTTTGATCGAGATTAAAAAATGTAATTCACTTGAATACCTCATTTTTCCGGTCGTCTTCGAAACCGTAGGGAAATAGGTATGAGAAAAAATCAATCCCCTTCAATGCACCTTGAAAAATTGAACAGAACAGTACTAAAAGGAATTAAAAAATATGAAAATCCGTAGTCAGGATCAATAAAATTGAATCCCTGCCAATGAACGTCGAAAATTGCACGAAACGGTACTGAAGGGGATTGAAAACTTTGAGTATGCAAAAGAAGGAATAGAATGGATTGAAATAAATTCAATTTCAAAACGCTTGGTTGAATTAAAATGGGAATTAATTGTTAGCGAATATTTTATAATTTTTAATTATTGAGTGACAATTGGCTAGTGAAATAAAGAATTGTAATTATATTAACTTGTTTTTAATGGTAGTACTACATTTTAAACATATTGTGCGAAAATTCCTACACTAATGAGTCGTATTATATTTTATAGGAAAATGTGTACTACTTATATTCAATAAAATGGATATGTTAATTGCATAAGGGCAGATCGAAAATAATTGAAAGAATAAAAAACAGCCTAACAAGGCAATGTTTAATTAAAGGTACCCACATGATTTAACCCAAAGTTCCTTGCAATTTAATTTTTCTTCTCGATTTTTAATGTAAATCCTATTATATAATTTTTATTATGCCGATATGCATGGCTTAAATAAAAAAACTAAAAATACAATTTTTGAACCTAAAAAGTATAGATTTTCTAAAAGACGGATAGATGAAAGATTTGAATTTTTGTTGCAAAATAATCAGAAAACTGTCCACATTCAAAATCTACAAGAATATTTACAGTGCAATACAGTGCAATACTGATATACTAAAAATCATTGAAGAATATTTGATGACAATTCTATTTAAATTCAACCTAGAAGTTTTTCATTGATATATAAAAAATAATAGTATTTCTTGTGGTATAACGTAATTATTATCCATCAATTGACTATCTACTCAATTATTTATTCATTTACTATTATAAATTCATTTTCGTTTTGTTTTTATCATGACTTTCAATTTATTATTAATTTATTATCATTATTACTCTACTATTACTCATTAATTATTTATTTACTACTTAATAAAATTTATACATTTAACAGTAACCATTTTTTACAATCTTTGATCAGTTAAAGATTTATGTAATTATCATTACAATCCTTAGAATTATTAATTTTAGCCACCTTTTTCACTTCATTTATAGCTTATACCTTCAAAAAGTATATTATATTTATTTATATTTTTATTTATTTAAAGATAAAAAAAATTTTATTCATAAGATTAACGAAAATTGAAACTTTCAAACTTATATTTAAAAAAAATGAATTTAAATTATTTTTAAACAGATATTTTCTGAAAGTACCAATGGGAATTAAATTCATTTGAAATATATGTTATATTTTGAAATTTGAAACAATATCATAAAGATTTATTCTGAAGATATTAGAGGGAATTAAATAAATGTAAAATAAATTCTACTTTGCGGAATTAAAAACAATTCAATACACATATTTCTTGAAAGAAATGGAAGGAGTTCAATAAATTTGAAATGTATCCTACTTCACGAAATTAAAAAAAATTAATTAAAGATATTTTGTTAAGGTACTGGAAGAAATTAAATAAATGTAAAGTTTGTTCTGTTTCTGGAACAGAAAATATTTCCGAGAGTCGTTGTTGTCGCTATGGGTACTGCCGGGAATTAAATTTTTGGAAAATGTATTACTCTCTTGCGGTAATTATCACTATTTTAGAGTCCAATATTTTATGTGTTAATTTATTATTAAAGCCTCAATATTCTTTTAAGGTGTTAATAACTAGTGCTTTTACTCTACTTCAAGAACATCCTTACCATTTTTTCTTTAAAACAGAAAGTCGAAACGAAAATCATTTTCAAAACAACCAGGCATGCAAATAATAACATTTATCATAAAAATCTCCTTCACTAGAATGCTTGAGATCTTGTAGAATATACACATTTTTGTGTTGTATATTCTCGGTTGTGAGTTGTGGGTGAAAATAATGTTGACCCAGTGGGTGAATATCTTGGCGACTTTGCGAAGTGAATACTGAATTCTTGTCTAGTTCTTTCTCGCATGGTGTACACAACGGTGATATTTGCATGTGGCTCGCAGTTTATTTGAAACACACGCACGTGCATACCTATAGCCTGTAACACGTCTTATGGGTTACGTAAAGACATGTTACTCACGATCTTCAGTTCAATCTTCAAAAAATGCAGACGAGCGGTCAATAAACCACGGTTGACAGATTCCTTTCCCATAAAAATATTCCGATGTCATATGCAATTCTCTTATTGTTTCCTTCTTATATTGCTTAAACGTTTTTTTCCTTCAGTGACGAAGAAAATTGGTATTTCAAAATTTCTCATTAAACTGTGTAGTCAGGTAGAGGGTATTGTTGAATAGTTTTTATCTGGTTAGCGTACAATATTCAATAGGAATAACATAGATAGAATATTTATGATTGAAGGTATTATTAATAATAATCTAAATGTCCGAAAAGATGATTTTATGTTTTTTCCTGTTCTTTTTAAATGAATTCGTTTTATTATTTGAAATTTAGAAACATATAAGTGTAAAAGGAAATTATATGTTCAATTTATAATATATGAAGTTCTTTGGGATAAATTTTAAATCTTCTAAATTGTACAAAAAATGTAATTAATAATGGTTAATTTCATTTTTTTTCACCAATTATAATAGGAAACGAATATTTTGAGAATAAATATATTTGACGTTTTACTTACTATGTTTCTGTAATTTTCTTTTTCATTCAATAAGTTTTTTATTTTTCCATGACATAAAATACTTGGAATAAAGAAGAAGCCTTCGACCTTTTTGACTTCTGATATGAGTTACAGTAATTATAATTCAATTGCTAGAATCTATTACAATTACATGTTTCAGATTTCAAGCATAAGTGGAGTCTTTATCCTTCTTGGATTATTATACAAAAAAGTCAGAATGATTTCAAAGATTATTAAAGTTCTATGATTTTCCTACTTTCTAGTCTTTAAAAACTGTAAAGTTGAATATTTTAAATCTGGTTGATTAGCTTTCAGATTAAAACTTTCAACATTAAATTATTTCAAACTGGAATCGTTCAAAATTAAACAATCTTGAATTGAAAGCATATATCAAAACATTGAAAATGTTTTGATTTTATTTTTAAATCTGTGAAAATTTGTATCTTTTGAACATAATTATATTCTAAAGTTGGAAAAATAATTGAAATTAATGGTTATTTAGCATAATTTATATTGAAAAAAATTATATGCTAAGCATATAAAACTGAAAATTAATCAATTTTGCAACTTAAAAATGGACCATTTTCAAATTTACAGCGTTTTAAATTGAAAATTCTTGAATATAAAATAAAAAATTAAATTTAAATAAAAAAATAGTACGATATCAAATGTATAGCCTGTAAAATTGAAAATTCACAGCTTTCAACACTTAAAACAAAAAAAAATCATTTCTTTTATTGGAAATTAAGAGCTTTATATTTTCAGCAATGAAAATTTGGCAGATTTCCTAATTTTGTGAAAAATCTCTGAATTCCTCGAATTTTCTAAAATCATTGAATATTCTGAATTCCCTGAATTCTTGGAATATACTGAATTTCCTAAATTTCTGAAATATTGGCAAATTTTTTTTATTTCTATTATTTTCGGGGAGCTCTGAGATCTCTGAAATTCTCTGAATTCCCTGTAATACATACTTGAATTCCCTGGAATCCTTGATTTATATGACTTCAGGGAATATTCTGAAATCCCCGAATAATATCCATATCGATTTTCATTTCGTTTATGCTCAGGTTACCTCAGCGCGTTTATATGAAATACTTTTTACCCTTTTTTTGGTGCTGTTTAAATAAACGAAGCATCTCATCGTTTAGAATTTCGGGACGAGTACTTAAATATTTTTCACAAGTCTGGCTAGTCTCGTCTCAAAATTTTCGGGACGATTAGACGCAGTCAATAATAAAAATAGTATCAAGATACTTATGATATATTTATTTTCAATGTAACAATTTTAACAGCAAATAAACACTTAAATGAAATTTTGGTTGCCCCGTTTTACAGAAATTCGGCGAAACTTCTATTGTCCATTATCCTACAGAAAATTCGAAATTGTTTTTAATTGCTATAAGTGACTTTTTCTTAGAACATTATTGATTAAATGAAATGAAAATTGGTTACAGTTTACATCAAAGACAAAACTAAATAATTTACGTTTCATTGAAAAAAACCTACTATAGTATGAAAATTGTCTGCTGCATAATGTCGAAATGCTTCAGTCTGTTTAATTTCGTTTAACGAGGAAAACTGTATCAAACTGAAAATTTTATCAGGATGATAATAACAAAATATCAAAGAGATAAGAAGAAGGTTGATTAACAAAAAAGATGTTCTAATCTGAACACGTACATTAGCCTACGCTGTACCTTTTTAGTCAAGTAATTAAAAAAATCTTGAAAATGCATGTATTAAATTCTTACGTTTATCAAATTATCTCCTTTTGTTTCACAATCATTATAAATATTTTAATACAAATTTTTATCTCATTTTCAAGGTAAATAATATATTTTTTTCCTTGTTTCACATTTTTCAATATGAAGTAACTTTTTAAAATTTACTTGTATTTTGTAATTGGCACACTGTATGTGAAATTCCTATAAAAAATGTGAAACAAGCAAGATAAAATTATTATTTTCCTTGATCATATGTAAAAAAATTTTAATTCAATTATGTACAATGATTACTATTTAATCGTGCATCATTTAAACTCTAAACGTATTTTGACTGGAATTTAGTAGATTTTATTATTTCACATTGTAACGGGTGCAAGGATAATCGTAAACGTGGCTTTTAAGTTGGAATATTGACCAAATTTCAGGGAAAATGCGTTCAGACATTCAGCGAAATTTCCTCTTGTGACAAAAGGATGTTTCTTGACGTAAATGGAAATTCCTCTCAAATTTCAGGATGAGAGGATTTTCATTTGTCTCAACAGGAATCCGTTTGCACCAACAATTATCCTTATGCAGCTAACTTCAACTAATTTTGCAGACAAATAATTCTGTTTCATAAATCCAGACTAAAAAAAAAAAAAGTTATGCATGATTTTAGCATTTGCAGGACTATAGGAATATGATTATTGACCCTTGGTACATACAAAATTCTATCACATTTAAATTGCGCTTTAAAAATGTTTTAACCTTCTAAATATGTTCAACCTCGGAAGTAACCATAAGAATTTTAATCGAAAGTCAATAATTTGAGGATAAATCATTTTATTCAAGGTATGCAATACAATAGAATAATGTAAACTATCATTATGTGGAACTTTTAACATCAAATTTTTATTATAAGTCGTTTCATTAAAAATATTTTGTGGATATAGCGTACTATAGTTATGAGAAAAAATGAATTTTTTGAATCTTATATTACACCATTTCCAAAATCAATTTTCCAGGTCAGCTAAAACACATTCATATTAATATTACAATTGTGTTAATATGTTCTTGATCACACATTATTTTTTACCGATAAACTTACTTTGATATTTAATAACATTTTAATTAATTTTCTCTGTTTGATAGTTGAGGGACACGGCGTACTATAACATTAGGCCGACAATATTGCATTTGTCTAATTATTGCGGAATCAACTCGAATGGATTTATTATGTTTTGGATAATCGTAAACGTAAATGAAGATTTCACTCCTCAAATGATGCAAAATAAAATAGCAAATTCAACCATTTACTTTTTCCGTGTTCTTTTTCAAGAAATTGAGAAAATAAAAACAATAAAAAATCAAAATGAAAAAGACAATACTCAAATAGGGGACCTTTAAATCATGTCCGATTTTGATTTTATTGTTATTGCAAAAATGTGTTCACTAAAGCTACAACTTAGGCTAGTGTACGTGTTTATATTCGAAAATCATTTTTTTGCCTCATAACATGAATCACCATTATGTACAATGAAATAATAAAAAGGGTCCTACTTCCGTAATGTACCAGAGCACCACCGCACCATTAGAGCGGAGTTGTATTTCGCGTATTTACACAGAGAGTCAACTCTTGTAGCTGTTAGCATCGTCTTTTGAACGAACAGCAACAGCACGATGAATGGACCGGAACAGGTTCTGAATCTTATGCAATAATAAATGACTCTGACCCTCCGCGCGGAACTTGGACTTCAACTGCACACCTGGCAGGAGGAGTGGATGTACTTGGCAGCAGGAGTCTACCCGCAAACATATATGTACAATGCTATGTATATGTGTGTTTAAATTCCACATGGATATGTGCTATATATACATTTATACATGTGTTTCTCACATAACATATCTCACATACATAAGCCAAGTACTGAATGAATCACGAGCCAACGAATTAAACGAGACCGGTGCATTAATCTCGATGATGATTAATTATCGCTAGTCTTGGAACAATGACGAAGTGCTTGAAAGACTTGACTAAGTGCCAAGCTTGCAATTTCTTTTCGACAGCAAAGCAGAACGGGTGTATTAAATTCCTATCTATTCTAACTTGCGAAATGAACATTTGGCTTATTTTCACCTTAATATTTCTTTTTAGAAGTGTATATCATCCGGAAGACATTTTTTCTCTGTTTTGAAAATTATCTAAAGACTGAATTCATTTCAAATCGGGCAGGTACATAGTGGGAGAAAATCTCATTTTGTGGTAAAAAATACGACTTTGACAACTTTTTTTTAATGAATACACTCATCGTTTACATAAAGTATGGAAGTATTGAAAACACATTAAACATGTGAAGATTTCAGAAATTTTAATGAGATTTCTGGTACCTATTACAAATATGTGTTTTTTCATTCAATTTTTGTGCTGGACATTTGATTAAGTTCAAACCTTTCTCAGACAACTAAAAATGTCTTAAAATCTCTATCTTTTCATTAGATTTTCATTCACAACAGCCTGAAAAAACAACCGTTGCATTAATTTAATTCCATGCTTAATACCATTTTCCTGTTTGAAGAGATTATTCATGTTTATGCTTTCAGAACAAAAAATGATAAAATGTCAATGCATTTTTGATTATTTCAGACGCATTTAGACGAAATAACACTATTACAACTTTTTTCCTAAGGTATATGCTGACAAATTATACTTACATAATTTAGTTGCGGATCTTTGCGGATGTGGTTAGGGACCACCCATAAATTATGTAAAGCAATTTTCTGTCAATGTTGTTCTCCTCGGATATGTAACGGTTTTTTGGCTTTTATGTACTTTTTCGTAAGTATGTAACGCCAGACTAGATACCTCCTTCCCCCAAAGTATGTTATGTAAATTATGGATTACCCATTATTGTGGAGTGTAGCAAAGATTGAGTCAAACCTTCAATTATGAAAAAATTGAACATGCAAATTTATTGTATTTTGGTGGCTAAATTCCTTTTCTTTTTTAATTAGAATGACTAGTTATATTAATTTGATTTATAAAGGACAAAATTTATAATATCGAATGAAAATTTGTGTATGTGGTTGTAAGAGAAAGAAGATGCCAATAAATTAAAAGTGGATGTGATAATGGTTATAATTTATGAAAAATATTGTTCTGCAAAATAGAATACCTCCTAGTTGTGCATAAAAATTAGTCATTACGATAACATAACAGTGTGTATAATAAAAATGTTCCATAAATTAACGAAATTTTAAGTTTGGTGCCCTAAAAATATTAATTGATGATAAGTGCCTAAATTGTAATGAAAAGTATCACACTTTCAACAAGAATTCGGACCATTATTTGATGATTGGTTTTTTATATTTTTTAAATTCAAATACTCATAACTTTGTAAGGAAAGAAATTTCCATCAAATTGGTATCATACATTTCGAATTATTCCATCTGAAAAAACAAAATTTTAATGGCAAATGATTCCGTGACTTGAGCATGGACTGCCTGCCCGATTTGAAATGAATTCGGTCTAAAGATATAACTTCTTGATGACCTTAAAAATGTTTTTTTTTTTAATTTTGAGACAAAATTCTATACTGAAAAAACAAAGAGTAATTTATACCTCGATTTCAGATAAGTAAAATTGTATTCAGGCAGTAAAGTCTATCCAGAAGATTCGATAGTGTTGATAATGTCAACTTATTGTATCTTAATTTTTGATCAATTTAGTTGGTTTATTTACACAATGAGGTTATTTTCAATTTCTTCTACGATAAAACGACCAATTGGAAATGTCTTCAAAGACAAGTGCAATCAATTCTGGTCAGAAAAATCAATCTAGCCATGAAGAAAGCACAACAATGGAGAATTTGTGTATAAAAATGTTTAAAACAATAAATATTGTTAACTTAATCGAATTTTTCGTTACCATGACTCTTATAATAGATCTTAGCAATTATTAAAGTCAAAAAATAATTCTTCAATGAAATAATAACACAGTTGTTAATTTGTTAAAAATATTATTTATAATAATTACGTAAAATATTAATAGAATAATTTATATTGAAATAATAATGCAGTTGCAATAATTCTGTCCCATAGTGAGTTTATTTTAATGTTTTTTCTTAAAATAGAAATTCATACTGCTGAAATGGTTAATTTTGTTATCTCATTTCTTTATATTTGAATATATATTATTACACTGCAAATAATTGTAAAAAATCTTAAACCATCATTCGTTTAAAAATTTACGTTAATCATTGAGAAAAACATCAAAATCGGTTGATAAATACTAACACAGTATGTTTTTTTTTAATCCTGAGAGATGTTTTTAAATCGAAAGGGTCTGACAAATAAAGCAACTTTCGAATTATAATTTTTAATTAATTTTCATTCAAAATTACTGAAAAAACGGAAAGGGCTTACAAGAAAATGCTTAGAAAATTAAAAAAAAGTATTTCTTTTAAAATAGTTGTCTAATTTGGATTTCAACAAAGGAAATTGATACTCACTGAGATTGAGATGAAATTCTAAAAGTAATTTAAAAGTAAAAATCGTTGAATAAAAAAAAATTATATTGTGTAGGATAAGTTTCTAACTAACTTTTAATTCATATAAAAATCGCAAAGCTCATTCTTATATTATTATAAATAAATTAATCTTTTAAAAATGAAATCATATTGAAAACAACATTGAAAATATAGACTTAAGCTACCCCATGTGCATTTTATTTTTTAAAAGATTTTCATAGAGCACTTATGTACTCTGAAATATAAACTAGGTACCAGCATGTCAATTTATGCCGATAAGATGGATCGTTGGTTGCGGGTAGTACATGCAAAAACGATTTTGAAAGCCATAAAGTGTCTCTCCTATCAAGAACTCGCTCTGGCACTTAAAGCAAATTATTGATCGTTTATGAAAAAGAATATATTTCACCCGAAAAAAGTTTTTAGTCAGTTTTTAAAACCGTAGAGTAAGTTAAAATATGAAGGTTGCAAAATGAAGAGATAAGTAAAATATATTCTAAATCTAAGAGAAAAATGAGATTTTATAGAAGATAGTGAATATTTTCAAAAAGTACTTTCTCGCTTTTTCCTGCCTAAAGAAAGACTTCTGTAAGTCCACGTTTCTCTCGGGAAGGTTTTTAAATCAACGAACTTGGTCTCACCTCAATTGAAACTAACGTTATCGCGGAAAACTTCCCTTCTGCTCAAACTTCCTAACTTTTTCGTATGTTTGCCGGAACAGGAATATATCATGCGATCAAAAACTTTCTGGGAAGAATGAAACTGTGATTATGGGAAGCTTCATTACTAGTATGTACTAAAGAATTTTAAGCCTCTTATTCAATTTAAATTATTTATTTCTGGTGTTTTTTGTGAAAGCGTCAAGAATTAATTTGAGAAGAAAATATAATATCAAAGGAATAATAAATCGCATCGATTATAAAAGTTCTTTAATTTGACATGTATTATAAGTCGATTATTGATAATCTAATATTTCGTCCCTTGTATGATATGGAATATTTAATTTTATTTAATTACTTTCCGTAAACAACCAATCACTAAATAAATGGTAATTAAAAGATCTGGCGTTGACAGATTAAATTTGTTTGGATCAAGTTGAAATTATGCGAGAGAAGATCTACCCAATCGCGTGTGACCAGTTTCGAATTGCTTGGAGGCGAAAAAAAAGAAAAAAACAAGCCCACCTGTTCTGTATGCTAATAGAACTGATGTGAAAAAAAGGACCAAGATTTAATTCTGGCGACATATCGTCTGCGACGATCAGGAATTGGCCTGTTATTGTCATTTTGTACTACTTATTAAATATACCCACCGATATAGATTCCCATTGGCGTAGCTAAGAAGAATATTTTATATTTATAAAGTATACAAGTCTGCAATTACTTATTTTCATCGTTTTAGACGTCCTGTCGATTTTTTTAAACTTGTAAAAAAATATGCTGATAGACACTTTGTTGTTACGTTAAAAATTTGTACGTTTCGGGTATGCCCATCGAATTTTTCTTTGTTTTTTTAGTTACTCAACATCTTTGTCGAAATATGCAATATCTAAAGAAAATGATATTAAAACTTTTTGTTAGAAAACCTTTTTCTTTAATAAATATTTTCTTTTAAACGATAGAGCAAATTCGTCTCTTATTTTGGTCTTTTGACGTGGTATCTAAACATTTAATAAACTGCCTAAAAAAATGCCAACGCACTTTTTTCGGAAACGTTATACTTATGCTCTAAAATATTGTTCTGAAAGATTGAATTGCATTTTCATATTTTATCTCATATAACGCAACAACAATATAAATACCACTTTATTCAGAAACCCAATTACTCACAAAATTTATCTACCTCTTTCTTTCATCATATCCTCCGCCGTTTGATTAAAATTTCATAGCTATTGTTTTTCGAATAATTGCAGCTATAATAAAATCATACGAAGCAATAAAACACTGCGAATATAATTGCAAGTAGCATAAACTAACTTTTCGTATACTCAGTGAAAGTTTTTTTCCCTGGAGCCCTAATCGTGAGAACGTCGGCCTTACTTTTAGTAATGAATATCGAGGCCGAGGGCCTCAGTATTCTCATTTCTTTGGCGGTTTACGCGATATCTTCGTCGATCCTGTCAGTTTCAGTGACATTGAGAAATGAGAAGTTCATGGGAAAGAAAGAAGGGCCTTGCGAGGGAGAATTCACTCGCACATTACTCCGTACACCTCAAGCGTAATAACGCGCAATAATGCGCAGGTGTCGCGTGATAAAGAGCAATTATCGAGTGATGGTGCTTAATAACGCGTAGTAATAAAAAATGGTCACTTAATAATGAGAATTAATGTGCAACGGTTGCGCCAAAATGCGTAATAAGACGTAATAATGCGTGATAGCGCGTAATAATGTGATTTTGTCACGTAATGATGCATAATAACGTGTAATGATGCCTAATTGTCGAGTAATAGTGTTAATTGTCGTGTAAAAAGTTGTCATGTAAAAAAATGTAACAATGTGAAATTGTCGAGTAATGATGCGTAATAATATTCAAATGTTCCGTAATAATCCGTCATAACGTGCAATTTTGGCATACTAGTGCGCTAAACGGCGTGATAATGCGTGGTCATGCCTAAAAACGCCCAATTAGATTAAATAACGCGTAATAATGCGCAATAGTTGCGTGAAAATGCGTAATATTGCGTAATATTGTGTAAATGTCGCGTCATAGTGCGCAATAAGGCGTAATAATGCGCAGTTGTCGCTTAATGATACGCAGTTGACGAGTAGTAGTGCTTAATAACGCGGGATATTACATAATTGTCGCGTAGTATTGTGTATACAATAACTTGTAGTAATGCCTGATAATGCGTAATAATTCGTAATTGTGCACCTGTCGCCTAATAATGCGAAATTGTTACGTAGTATTGCGTTATAATGTGTAATTATTGCGTCCTAATGCGTAATAATACGTAACAACGCCTAGTAATGTGTAATTGTCACGTAATGATACGTATTAACGCATAATAATGCACAGGTATCGCGTAATAATGCGCAATTATTAAATGATAGTGCTAAATAACGCGCAATAATATATAATTATCGCGTAATAATACGTAAAATTGCGAAATAACACCTAATAATGCGCAATTATCACGCAATAACGTGCAATAATGCGTAATGCTGCGCAGTTGTTGCATAATAATGAGTATTATCTCGTAATGATGCGCAATTGTTCTGGTATTATATTTGTTATTTGTTATTTGTGACACAAGGACCCGTAAATAGGTTGCATAGAGTCCTAATCAAAAAATCCGAGAGGGTCCAGAGACGGAGTCCGGTAATGTGCGTGGGGTGAGAAGTTTTACATTTTTTATTTTTTATTTCAAAATTATTTTTGAATTTTAAAAACATCTTAATACCTCTCAAACTTTCTCAAATTTTTTTAAAATTTTGTAATCGTACAAAATTGAACAATTTTGCTTCAAAATCTTCTACAATAGGTTTTGAAATTTCAGGAAATTATTTAAATTTAAAAAAAAGCCTTTTTCAATTTTCCCTTAGAATTTATTTTCTGAAATAAAGAATAATTTTAAATTTAATCAGGATTCTTAAGAGAATTTTTTTATTCTCTTAAAAACTTTCAAAATTCTTAAAAAGATTTTTTTTAGAAATTTTCAATAAATTATGTAAATTGTGTAAATAACGTAAAAGCTTCGTTATATGCTAGTTATTAGAAAAAACTTTTTTTTCAATTAAATATAAAAAGTAAGGTATCACAGACCTACCATAACCTACCAAAATCGTTTTCAAATGACACTACCTTAAGTTAAACAGTTCTATATTGTTACAGAACACATCGATTGACATTTTAATGGGCTCTCAGATTTTCTGAAAATAAGATTTTCGGTAAGACAGAAACATAATCTTGAAAAAATTGAAAGTATCCATTTTTGTCTTTTTTGAGAGAAAAACTTCCCTCTATGAGGAAAAATTTTTTGTTATCTATGAGGAAACTAAATGCTCATAAATTGAGCACAAATAAATACACCTATAGTAAATACATCCATAATACTTGGAAGCGGTATTTTAATTTTTTGTAAATTGTGGAGCAATACTATTGCTCACATTTTTTTCCAATAATAGAAACTTTTGTCAGTGAAGTAAGTAATATTTCCTGAAAGTTTCAGAGTTGAAATAAAATTTTAAAGATAAATTTGTCTTTTTAATATCAACTTTATCATAAAATATGGCACCCTGATAAGGAATTTCCTGCATTGTATAAGATGGAATAGTAGAAAATATAAATATAAAATATAAATAAATGGAAATATATTTTAGAAAATTAAAAAAAAAAAAGAATTCATGAGGCACCGTAGTGAGAGTACCAAAAGGCTTGCGGTACAATTATATTATATACGTACTTTATATAGGGATCGATTTTAAGGCGCAGGTGTCTAAGTTAATTCGAGGTGGAGCCCAATGGATTTAATCGGAGATTAAAGGGAAGGTACAAGTTCAATCCAGACACTGCAGACATTGCACACCTCGGTACCAAGTGCTTCTGACCCCGTCCAAGGTTATTCTTCCGATTCATGCAAGTGACTATAGTACCGCTACAGGCATTCAGGAAGTCATTCATGCAGGCTTGATATTTAATTTGATTATAGCTGGGTAATAATTGCATATTTTAAGGATTTACACTGGTCGTCTCACCCCAAATTTTGAAACAGTTTATTAAAATAATTGTTTATTTAACAATTGAAGCATTGACTCAAAGAAGTCTATATGAACACAAATTTTGACTCTCTGAAATCTATGTTCATACTGTTAGTTTTTCTATTCGGAAATTCGTCCGCGGTATAGTGCTGTAATCGATAAAGTCTAATTTCTACGTTTCAGCTTAACATTCTAGGCTATAAATTACTAATTGGGCAACGAGTACAAATTATAATAATTAGGTATTAAAAATGGTTTCAGAAAACATATATTTGGAAAAAGGTAAATTATTCCTGTTTCCAAATTATTAAATTGAAATGCTGGAAATTGGAAGATAAAACTTTTTTATCTTACGATAATAGTGCTTTTAGAGATAAATATTTATTTGAAAATTAAAATAATTAAATCAATTTTTTTTAAGTGCCTAGGTTAATGATACAACCTTACAAAAGTATTCAAATGTTTATGTATATTTATTTGAATGAATTTTATTTTTCTGTCGACAAAATTTGATAGGATAAACTATAAAGTATTATTTAATTAAAAGAAAGTTAATATTAAATACACATTTTACAGTGTACAGATGTTGTTTGAAAACGAGGCTGAACAATTTTTTTTAAACAGTACTTTTTTCACATTTTATCACAAATAAGTTTTCATTGTTCAAATGTAACTTTTAACTGGAATGATGAAGAAGAGTGTAGTCTTTTGAAAACACTTTTCATTACTTGCCCTTAATTGTTTAAACAATTTTTTCATTTCTGTAAACCATTTTTTCGACGAAACGGACAAAATTTTAACTTTGAATGACATGCACTAATTAGTTATTCGTTCGTGTTTTGCGTATTCTTCATCCAGTCATAAAAAAAACAACACTACTATGATATGGCAAATTTTATTTCAGAATACACAACTACATTTCAAGACGTTCAATTTGAACCATCCCTGAAAAATAACAGACTAAAAGTAAAGTTTCCAGCACAGTAGTGTAACAAAAGAAACTTCCGCATTATTAACATTTTTTAACCACCAATAACAAAAAATGGACACTTCAACATGGAAAATTTGATTTTTTAATCTACATTCCAGCATAGTAGTAGTCTTAAAGTGAAATTTCCTCATTTTTCAATCTTTGATAAGAAAATAACATCAGTATGATGTAGCAAATTTTATTTTTGTATGCATATTTATACATGGTAAGATCTTTAATTTGAACCATTCCCGAAATCAATCGGACAAATAGAAATGCTTGCAGCATAGTCGTCTAAAAATAAAAATTTCCTAATTTTTTCTTATTTTTCAATCTTTGACAACAAAAATATATCAGAATGACATAGCAAATTTTATTTTTTTTATGCACATCTACATTCCAAATTCTTGAATTTCAGCCATCTTCGAAGACAATTGATCTCAAAGAAAAAATTCCAGTATAGTTGTCTGAAAAAAACAAATTTCTTCATTTTTCAATATTTAATAACAAAAATACATCAGTAGTACATAGCAAATTTTAGTTTTGTATACATATCTGTACATTCCAAGATCTTCAATTTGAACCATTCCCGAAAGAAATCGGACTGATAGAAAAACTTCTAGTATAGTCGTCTAAAAACGAAATTTTCTCATTCTTTCTTATTTTTCAATCTTTGATAGCAAGAAACATCAGCTTGAAGTAGAAATTTTTTTTATGCACATCTACATATGTCAAATGCTTCGATTCGAAACATCTTCTATGAAAATTGATCTAAAAGGAATGATTCCAGCATAGTGGTATACAAAAATGAAATTTCCTAATTTTCTTCATTTGGAATGTGCGATAACAAAAAACATCAGTGTGATATAGTAAATTTTATTTTTTAATGCACATTTATATGCCAAGATCTTCAATTTGAGCTATTTTTGGAAACAATCGATCAAAAAAAAAAAAAAAAAAAAAGATTCCAGCATAGTGGTCTAAAAATGAAGTTTCCTTCTTTTTTTATTTTTCAACCTTTGATGACACTAAAGTATCAGTATGCCATAGCAAATTTTATATGCATATCTATACATGCTGAGATCTTCAATTTGAACCATTCCCGAAATAAATCGGACTAATAGAAAAGCTTCCAGTATAGTCGTCTAAAAACGAAATTTCCTAATTTTCTCTTATTTTTTAATCTTTGATAACAAAAAAAAATCAGCATGACGTAGAAAATTTTATTGTTTAGAGCACATCTACATGCCAGAAGACCTTCAATTTGAGCCATCTTTGACTAAAAGTGGATAATTTTTAGGGTTCGATAAACCATGTACCCAGCACCTAATAGTGAAAGTAACTTTTGATATAACATTTAGTAGAGAACCACTATTTCTCTCACTTTAAACTAATTTTTAAGGTTTTGCTCAATTCTTCCTCACTTAAAATTGACAGAAAATTTTCAGTCGATTTCAGAATTGAATTGGATCCTCATTACATGAAAAAACCCGCACGTGGCGATGTAATTATGACTTTGAATAACGAGAAACGTTTATTCATAATTTTCTTATTGGATGCTCATAAATCATGATTCAGTCAATTGCTACAATGTTGCAAGCGAGAAGATAATTGCTGCCATAACACTCATGGCCCTTCCTTCTGATTAAAAGCTTCGAGCCCTCTTGTGGTGATTACAGTTTGAATTGTGACGTTCTCTTCAGGTACAAGTTTAAGGCCGGACGTTCATGGAAAATTGCATTGGATAGATCGATTCCTCTTTCGAATGATATATTTTTTTTATTTCTTATGTGTTCTGAAAAAAACTTACGTTTGCAAGTAGTTAAGACAAAACCAATAAAGAACGAAATGAACAAATATTTTGAATAGATTTATGGAATTACGGGTTTTGTATAGAATTCCTGAAAACAAAACAAGAATTCAACGATCAAATTTGGACAAACACCACAAAATGCTCCTATTGTAATTCCTAAAAATAAAAAAATTGAGATTGATTATTTCAACTATTAACACTCCCACGAAATTTTTAGAACAAAATTTTAATTTGATACTTAAAGACTTAATTACAACTTCCAAATACAATATTAAAAATAGCTGGGAATTCCAAAAAATTATCATTCAAAAAACTGTTCCTGATGACCATGTAATGATTTCTTTGGATGTTGTTGCAATGTTTCCAAGTATACCCCTTGAATTGGTTAAACAGGCAATTTTAAATAGATGCGATAATATAAAAACACGTACTCGATTAAGTCAAAAAGATTTTATTGGAGGGATAGTTTTCATTATGAACTCAACTTATTTTAAATTCAATGGATCTTTTTATAGGCAAAAATTTGGTACTCCCATAGGTTCAGTCATTTCTCCGACTTTAGCAGAAATAGATATGGAAGATTTGGAGATCTTTGCTTTCAAGAAGCTGGATTTTGTTTTGCCCTTTTACTTTCGGTATGTTGATGATACCTTATTATGTGTTCCTCTAGCAAAGTTACAGGCAGTTTTTGATGCTTTTAATAGTTTTCATTCAAAACTTCAGTTCACCCATGAAATATAGAACAATAATAGAATCAGTTTTTTGGACGTAGAAGTAATTAAGGGTCAGGATTGTAATATTATTACCAATTGGTATAGGAAAAGTACATATTCAGGTAGAATTTTAAATTTCTTTTCGGCTTATCCTTTTAAGAACAAAATTGCAGTAATCAAAAACTTAGTTGACAGAACTCTAGGTTTGTCCCACATTTCATTTCACAAGGAGAATTTGAATATAGTTAGGAATATACTTTTTCTTAATCATTACCCACAAAAGTTGATTGAGCAACATATCACAATTAGAATTCAACAAATCAAAAACAAACAAAGTAACATTTTATCTACATATAATCAGGAAGAATTCAAAGAATATAGTTCTTTCAATACTTTTGTTCTTCCTTTTTTTGGTCAAATTTCGAAAACTATTGAATTTATGTTAAAAAAATTTAATATTCATACTATTTTCCGTATACCATTTAAAATGGATTCAATAATAACTTTTGGTAAAGATCCTTTAGATAAATTTGAAAAAGGTCGTGTTGTTTACAAGATCACTTGCAAGATCTGTAAGATGACTTATGTGGGACAGACTGGCAGACTTCTTAATACTAGGGTGGAGGAACACAAAAGTGATGTTCGTTTAGGACGTTGTTATAAGAGCGTTCTTGCTAGACATAAGAGAGGGTTTGTTGATGTTGACCATGAGTTTGACTGGAATAATGTTGAAATCTTATACAGTCAAAGTAATGAAAGAAAGAGAGAATTCATGGAAATGCTTTATATTAAAAAACAAAATAAGTTGTCTATTAGTTTAAAAAACGATTTGTATAAATTAAACAAAAGTTATTCAAGTATGATTAATTACATTTAGCAATACGTTTTCATGGGTCTTGACTTTCTCTCATTTCTTGTTTGTTTATAACAGATTTGTCTTTTGACCCACATTCAGTTGTCAGGTATCGAGATGATAGCGTCGTTATTTCGTCGCTTTTCCTACCTGCTCTAATTTTTCTTGCCTTGATAAGGGTGCTGTGTGAGCACCGAAACGTTCGTAAATATTGTGCATGCTTTCATATTGTGATTTGATAATAATAAAAATAAAAAAGACGAAAGAAATGAAAAAGAGAAGGAAGGGGATGTGGTTGGTTGCCTTCTCATTTTTCTTTCCTCTTTTTGCTTCCTCATAGAGGAAGCTTTGTAATGGTAACATTTTCCAAAATTTTTAAATTCATTTAATTGAACCTTCCCCAATTTAAAAATGTCTAATACAATATTTTAAGCAATTGTCCGGATGTGTGTGTGTGTGTGTGAATGTGTGTGTGTGGATGTGTGTGTGTGTGTGGATGTCACGTTTTTTTGTGAACACGATAACTTGAAAACGGTCGCAGATAAATTGATAAAATTTGGAGGGCTTATTTCACCGACTAATTTCTTGAAACTGACCGAAGGATTTCTAAAAATATTTGTTGCATTTTCTCTGAGCACTTAATAATATTTGAAAAATCGGGTTTTTATAGTAAAACTCTTTTCATTGAAATAATTCAAAGTTGATACACGAACATAAAAGATTCCTTGGTTCGAGACGAATCGATTGACCTATGCTATTAATATATTTTATTGAAGCGTAGGGAAGTTATGGTAATTTATATAATTTAAAAACCGGTTTTTTATAGTAAAACATTTTTCATTGACATAATTCAAAGTTGATGCAAGAATATAAAAGATTCCTTGGATCGAGACGAATCGATTGACCTATAATATTGATACATTTTATTGAAGATTAAGGAAGCTATGCTAATGCATAATATTTGAAAATACGGTTTTTTATAGTGAAACTTTTTTCTTCAATATAATTGAAAGTTGATGCAAGTATATAAAAGATTCCTTGCTTCGAGACGAATCGATTGACCTATACTATTAATATATTTTATTGAACCGTAGGGAAGTTATGGTAATTTATATATTTTAATAATCGGTTTTTTATAGTAAAACTTTTTTCATTAACATAATTCAAAGTTGATGCAAGAACAGAAAATATATGTTGAGTCGAGAGTAATCGATTAACCTATAATATTAATACATTGTATTAAAGAGTAAGGAAGCTATGGTAATGCATAATATTTGAAAATACGGTTTTTCATGGTAAAACTTTTGTCTTCAATATAATTCAAAGTTGATGCAAGAATATAAAAGATTCCTTGGTTCGAGACGAATCGATGTACCTACAATATTAATAAATTTTATTAAAGAGTAGGGAAGTTATGGTAATTTATATATTTTAAAAATTGATTTTTATACTAAAAATGTTCTAATTTTCATAATTTAAAGTTGATGCGAGAATAGAAAAGTTGTGTTCATTCAAGACGAATCGATTGATCTATAGCATTGATACATTTTATTGAAGAGTAAGGAAGCTATGGTAATGCCTAATATTTGAAAACACGGTTTGTTATAGTAAAACTTTTTTCACTAACATAATTTACAATTGATGCAAGAACGGAAAAGATTCCTTGATTCGAGGAAAATCGATTGATCTATAATATTAATACACTTTATTGAAGATTAAGGAAGTTATGCTCATTTATAATATATGAATCATCTGTTTTTAACAGAAAAACTTTTTTCATCGACATAATTCAAAGTTCGCGACGCATGAATAGAAAAGATTTTTTGATCATAAATTTACAAATAGAATAATTCTGACAATTTAAAAAAAAATCATAAAGCTGGCAAAGGGATAGGGTGCGACAGAACATTTCCCTTCCCTTTTCCAGCTCGAAAAATTATCATTTCGAATTCAAAATTTGATTTCTCTGATTTGTCTTTGTATTTCAAAAATTCTTTGTATTATTTTGTAATTTTGTATTTTTTGTAAATTTCTATTTTTAAATTGATCAAAATGAAGACTTTAGTTTGTCTATTATTGAAAAAAAATAACTAATGCTTCCTCTATGAGGAAGCAAATACATTTGCTAACGGGAAGCAAAGTGCTCGTGAAATGAGCACCATATAATTATAAATACAAACAAAGTGGAAACACTCGAGATCGAATTCACAGCTAGTTTATTTTTGTGCGAAGAAACAAATTTTTTTTGTTTTTAAGAATTACAATAGGAGTATTCTGTGGTGTTTGTCCAAATTTGATCGTTGAATTCTTGTTTTGTTTTCAGGAATTCTATACATTAACTTGATTATTGTACGTTAAATGGGATTTTGAATTTGATTTTAATCTAATTTAAAATTCCTAAACTTCAATTAGGGTTTTTGATCTACTTAATTATGAATCTCGTTTCCCTCCATAGTTTAGTGGAATCTGTAGAACTGTGTTCATATTCCAGCGGAGCTAGAGAGGGACTTTTTTCCACAGCTAAAGATTATGACCATTTTGGTTTAGACTAAGTAGAACAAAAAATTATTTCACTACGCTGGTCAACAACATAACATCAAAACTCAAATGTTTTGAATATTCGGCTTTTATAGAAAAGTATATATTTCAGTTACACGTACGATACTGTAATGAGAAAATATAATTCGATGAAGTTGAGATTTTTTTTTGCGGCAGGACCTTGAGATAGTCTGCACAGTGCACTGGAGGTCGTCTGCATTCACGTGGCTTAAATTAATTTGCGAGCCATACTCGACCACAAAGACGATAAATACGTGTGTGCGGCACTGATCGCAATTCATTAATTACAGGGTGTGCCAGCCTCTTATTTGTTCTTGGACCAGGGGCGTCAGTTACACTGGGATCTTGATATCCGGTTCCCAGGTGGGCAAAGTCAGTGACAGGATTCGAGACCCGAGGTGCTCGCAATCCTTCTTTTTCTTAACCACCTTCTCGCCATCGTCTTCTTTTTCTCTTTCTGGGCCTTAATTCACAAAATGTACATTAGGGTGGCCCTTATTTTTCACTTTTCGAATTTCTCTGCTCTCACCCCCCAGTATTGTTCGAATGCCAAAAAAAAAAAATCTCAAAATTTAAGCAAAATCGGTTAATATTCAGGGGTGGCGCAAAGGCCATGAAGTTTCTCATTGATTTAACATGGGGAAAAGTCAGCTTTTTGTATATCTAATATTTAAACGCGATAATATGTTACAAATAATTCCGTGTTTCAGTATATTGTTCAGAATTCGTCAGCGAATAAGAATCAATCATAAATTTTGAGGTTGAATATTTTTGAGCCACTCTTATGGGTCCCCAAAGAATACCCCATAAGTGACAAATTTGAATTTTACGTAATATTGCGGTTTATTGACGCTTTTCGAAAATTAAAAAAAAATCATTAAGCGGTAACTTAGGAATACCCAGTCATTTGTTAACTAATATTCAATTTTTCAAACAATTTTAATTTGTTTGAATATTTGTTTTTTTTTAGTTAACTCGCGAAATCAACCTATTTTTTAGACTTTGTGAGTTATTTAATCAATGATAACAAAGAAATAATTTGTTTAAATAATTTTACAATTATTTTAATAATACGTATTTGTTCCAGTATATATTTCATCTGAAAAAAGCAGAAAAAACATTTTATCCCATTAAATTTTCGAAAAATTTTAATATTTTTGAGTAATAATTTGTTTATTACGAATGCTCGTAGATGTTCAAACAAATTTAAATTGTTCAAACCAGTTTTTCGTTTACATATTTTATTTTTCCTTTTTTTCGAATGATTGAAATATTTTTATGTTCTACTTTGTTTTTTAAGAATACTTTTAAATATTTAAACAAATTCAAATTGTGTAAACAATTGAATATCAGTTCAAAAATGACTGGGTATTCTCAAATTACCGATTAATGATTATTTATTTTTAAAAAACTTTTGAAAGCGTCAATAAACCGAAATATTACGTAAAATTCAAATTTGTCACTTATGGGGTTTTCTTTGGGGACCCATAAGAGTGGCTTAAAATTATTAAGCCACAAAGTTTATGATTGATTCTTATTCTCTGACGAATTCTAAACAATATACTGAAACACGGAATCATTTGTAACATATTATCGCGTTTAAATATTAGATTTACAAAAAGCTGACTTTTTCACATATGTTCAATCAATGGAAAACTTCATGGTCTTTGCGCCAGCCCTAAATATTAACCGATTTTGCTCAAATTTGGAGGAGATTTTTTTTGGGCATTCTCACAAAACTGGGGGGTGAGAGCAGCAAAATTCAGAAAAAATCCACGAAGTATAAATAAGAACCTGCCAAATGTACATTGTACAAGAAGTTACCGAGTTCGGTTCATAGGAATCTACTCGAGTGATCTAATAAGAGACGTTACTCATTTTTATTAAGATCTAAATGAAATCTACTTCCTTCTGAACTCTTTTATGCACCAAAAATAGAACATAAAAAATTCGCAAATCAAAATTAGACTTCCAACCACCTCCTTTCCCGCTCATTAGAGACAAATTTTATCAACAAAAGGAAAAAAGAGGAAGAAAAAAGAAAGAGAAAGGGAGAAATCACTCCTAAAAATGCCGTTCAGCAAAGGTGGATTACATCACGTGAATATAAACTAGCAATTCAAAAATATCGGAATTTTACGTTTTTTTGCATGATTTTTTTGATAAAATTGATATTTTGCCTTCAAGTTGCCCTTACTAGACGCAAAATTTTATTACCTTTCGTACTATTATAAGGAACAGCTTTTAATTAGTTTATTGTACGGCTGAGTTTAGATTTTTATAAATTTTTGATTTGGATCAGTGAATATTACAAAAAAAAAAAAAAAAATAATGTTATGAAAAGTTAAGTGCGTCCTGGTAAGATTCTTAAATAACTATTGAGTAATTTGGTAGAAATCTTGTGGGAGATTTCAGTTCAGGAAGTTGGTTGTAAAACTTAAATGCAAGATTTGTCATTAATTGTAGATTCCGGGTAATGAGAATGTGGTTTGTAAAAAATGCGAGGATATTAATCGGCACTTATCACGCGATATTGTCATACCATAGTCGGCATGTCACCTTTCTCACAAATTTATGACCTTGCATGCATTAATTTGCCAAGACGATGGATCGTAGAATCGTTAGGTGGGCTACGATGAAATGCAGGAGCATCATGGTGATAAATATTAATAAATATTATGACATCTTTCTGTCATGCATTTTTTATGCACTTCCTATTAGTGTAAATTATTTTCTTGTACATAAATCCAATTTATGGCATGTCTCGGATCTTTAATACCTCTTATATTACAACGGTAAAAATTTTCAGAATCCATACACTCTATAAGATTTCCATCTTCCTCTCTTTTTTTAGTTAACAATTTTGTAAATGCCACACAGAAAAAAATAAACTTTAATTTGGAAAATAAAAACGGTGTCGAAAGCTACTGAAATGAAATTGAACCACAGTTAGTTTATTTATCATGATCGTGAACATAGCTGAAGCTCGTAATGAGTTTGTAAGTAGACTATATAATTCAATTTCGATTGTTTGATTTTTAAGGGTTGACAATTTTTAATTATTCAATTTTTTAGGCTTTGGATTATAAATTTTTCCGCTTTTTTTAGTTGTTCATTTCGAATTTTTTGATAATTTTTTATCCCAATAAAATCATATAAATCTTGAAAAAAGTAAGAGATTGAATTTTAAAAAACTACATTTTGTTAATTAAAAATGGATATTAATATATTCAAATACCTATATGAGAAATTGTCGAAAGAAAAAAAATAGTTTCATCACGAAAAATTTTCGTGCTGGACTTTATTCTTTAATGTTAAAGATATTCAATTTAAAAATTGCTCAATTTCGAACTTTAGATGCCTGAAAAACGTGTGATTATTTAATTTTGCCCACGTGCAAACAAAATTAATTGACAGTTTTTAACAATTCATTTGAAAATTAAAAAATTTGAAGTCTTATTTGAACAATTCTTAAATTTCGAATAACTTAAAAATTTTATATTGTTTCATTTTCAAGACATTATTGAATTTTAAGCGTATCCACAATTCAAAATTGTTCCATTTGATACAAATTACAAAATTTGATTATGTCCACAATACAAAAAATCGATGTTCGTAGAATTTCATTCATATTTAAATTAGTTTATTTGGTACAAAAAAATGAAAGTCCAACAATAATTCCTTTGAAATATTAGGCTGTAAACATTGTAAGTCGAAAACACAGAATTAAAAATTGGTTTAAATATCAGATTGTTGTATAATATATGTTTGAATAAGTGCTGTGTGCTTCAACCAATTAACCGTTTAACGAATGCCGTCCAGACAAAAACAGTTAAATCAACCTGAGGTTAATTGAATTAATTCAGTAAAAACAGTTAAATCAAATAAACGATCAAAACAAATGATCGGTTAAGATTCAATCACCTGAAGTGCGGAGATGATTAAATATTTTACGATCGCGAATGCGATCATTTACGTACTTCAGGTGCTTAGTATTTTAATCGGTTATTTGTTTTGATCATTAACTTGTTTTAGCTGTTTTAGCAGAAATTATTCGATCAACCTTTCGTTGATTTAACCATTTTTTTTGTTTGGCATTTGTTAAACGATTACTGCTTGAAGAGCATAGCACTAGTTTAAATGTTGTAATCAAAATCACAATTATTGGACTTTGTAAGGTTCGAATGTGAAATCTGAAATTATTCCAACCTAAACGTTTAAAATTAAAATGAAATATTGTTTCTTGAACATAAGTCATTATAACAAGGAAAGGAGGGGACGCGGAAGATATAAAAAAGGACGTTTCCTTCCCTTATTTTTGCAGAAACTTTGTATTTCATTTTAGGATCTAGGAAATAGGTTTGATATTCAGTGTTAATTATTCACCTTCAATATATGCTCTGGTGAAACTTTTACAATTTTTCTTTTTGTCAAAATTGCTGAGATATGTGGAAAATTTCAAAATATCCATTTGAAACATAAAATCAATATCAAATTACACAGAATCAAAGCTTCTTGATTTTTCCAGTCTCTTGAATTTGAAGTCATACCAAATTTTCCTTTCCGGTAATCGAAGAAAAGGATATTCGCTATTTCCAGGGACTAGCTCTAAGCAGATGGAGGATTCTAAATATACATCTATTGCACAGTTATATATATAGCTACATACTATGAAGTTACACAAACACAAATCTATCTTACATCCTAGGGAATGTTGGTTTCGCTTACAAGCTCGACTTTGTCATCCGAGTTAAGTCGGGACTGCATACTAAGTGAGAATATGTACTTTTCGCGTACGCACTTGGATGACTGAAAAAATAACTCAAAAAAATAATTGGATAGGATGTACTCAGTACTACATTTCTTTAAATCACGCGGAAGAAATTTATAGTTGAACCAACGATGTTTATGCTTGGTCTA
This sequence comes from Andricus curvator, assembly GCA_932195095.1. Classification (NCBI taxonomy): domain Eukaryota; kingdom Metazoa; phylum Arthropoda; class Insecta; order Hymenoptera; family Cynipidae; genus Andricus; species Andricus curvator. The sequence goes on from CAKNYM010048222.1 coordinate 83,008, forward strand.
GTCACAAATATTGAAAACGAACCAATGATATTGGCAAAATCTCTAAAATAGGGATTTGCAACGTTTTAAAATCGTTAAAGAAAGGTATTGTACATATAGATGAAATCGAAAAATTGTAAGTCTCAATAATGTGCTAATTAAATAGAAATAATTTTGACAGAGGTTTGAAATGTATAATGGATTTTACAGTTGACGGTTAAATTATAAAGATTAACAAGGTCTAATTGTAATAAAAATAACTGGATTTAATAGCAGAATATCTTTTAAAATTGATATACTTTTCCAAAACTCGTGCAAAGACCTACAGTTTAAGGTGGGTTCCGAATCGCCAAAGCCGCGGTAGAATTACATCGAAAAAATTCCATTGGCACAGGGAGCGAACCTCTTTTCTGACGCATTTATGAACATCAAATGATTAATTTCTATTGCAAGGAAGACTGCGATTGAAAAAAATGCAACATGTTACTATGATGTTACTTTTTCAGGATTTCCTTAATTTTAAAAATTTTTATTGAAATAAATTGCCAAGCAAGAAATTTAGAATTCAGAATATTATTGAAAAAGTAGCTGGTATTCAAATACAGCAAATTAAACGAATAATAATTAGTTTTAGATGCTGAAACTTTCTGAGAGTTCTTAAAAAATAAATTTAAATTAAGTAACACAATCCTAATTTGCATATTGTCATACATATTTTTAAAAAGTAAATGATCTTTAAGCAAAAAGGGTTAACTATTAAGATAAAAAGTTTACATTAGGGAAGAAATAGATCGTTTAACAGTGTCAATACATTTTCATGAAAGTTTGTTTTGGTTGGTTAGATTTACTGGTTTTACGAGTTATACATTAAGGAAAATCTTTTATTTGATTAAATAAAGAAATAACTTTCCTATTTTAACATAGTAAAATTGAATAAATTACTTCTTAACATTTTGACCGCACTTTATTCCAATCAAAAATAGACAAGCATTGACTTCATGAATTTTCCGAATTTTGTAGTAAATGGTTTGAAGTATTTTGCAAAACCTTCTTTCTAGTCTTAAAATAAAATATCAGTTGGGGAGACCAAACTAAATTTGTCATTTTGTCAAAAAATGCAAAAATAAGCAAACATTTTTTCGTCAATAAATGATTTTTTCAACGTCTCGGCTTTCCTATGAAATTATAATCAATTTATACTCACTTTCATACATTTTTTACAAATAAAAGTGTTATTTTTCTGAAAAAAAGACAAAAAAATCAAATTTTCATCTTATAAAGTACAATACTAGAATAGAATGAGTTATTAACGTGATTTTTTCATATTAAATGGGGGGGGGGGGGGTAT